>LVLI01001268.1:0-24945 GCA_001687465.1 Halocafeteria seosinensis
ATTACATCGTCTGAATGTTCGTCAATATCGTTACACAGACGAGTGGGCGAGAGCACGAAACCTGACGGATAAGGGAAAAATCGTGAGGGGATTAATTTCACAAGAGGTCAATGCTACCTTTCCAGAGTATATACGCACCGTTCCCCGTATCAAAGACAACGAGAGTGGATTCACTATGGACAACGTTTTGGAGCTAAATAAACAGAGGCTTACCATTGATATGCTGTCCGTACTTCAGCAGCGTCAACGACGAGTAAGCGTGTCGACTGCGGGCATACGTATAGCTACTGAACCTGCACACAGTGTTGGTCAGGCAAGTGGAGGAATCACTGTAGAGACAGGAAACGGTATAGTAGAGGGCGAAAGTGGATCGCTTCACATGCGTACAGGAGAAAGCACTATCGGAGAAAGTGGGGAGATTCACATGATCTCTGGAAATTCTGGAGCCGACGCAGGGTCGTTAATGGTCAGGTCGGCTGATGCGGAGCATACAGTGGATAGTGGCTCGGTGCAGTTTCTTGGTGGCTCGGGTGGTAGTGGTGTCAAGGTGGCAACAGATCGTGGACTTAGTAGTGGGACTGTTTCTCTCAGGACTGGTCCCGTTAGTGACGGGAAAACGGGGAGAGTGATTGTATCCGGAGGCTGTGCGAAGATAAGTTCTGGAAATAGTGTTAAGGCCGGGGACGTTTTTCTATCCAGTGCCAACGGTGGCAATTTAATGCTGAAGAGTGGTGGCGGGTACGGTGGCGTTGTGTCAGTTAGATCGTTCGGCGCACTGGCAATCGAGACTGGCAAAGGGGATCTTGGATCAGGTGACTTGCGCGTTTCTTCTGGGATGGCAAGTCCGCTACACATTAGTACGGGGAATTCTGTGTCTGGAACCGTGGGCTCGATCCAGTTGTATAGTGGGCACTCGAAATCTGTGGCTGGGAACTTGGTATTATCAGGAAACCGCATAATTGGGTTAGCGGGAACGACTAATACACCTGCTTTCCGTATTTCTGCTGGAGGGGGAAATCTGCGTGGAGGAGCAGTGTATGTATCTACTGGCAATGCGTCGTTGATTGCTGGAAAAGCGGAAAGTGGCGGGAGCGTACTGGGGCATGCAGGCTCTGGAGATGCGGTCGATGGGCATGGTGGAGTCGTTCAGCTTCAGTCGTCAAAGTCTTTATCCGTAACCACCGGCATGGGAGACCGCTCGGGCAATACAGGTATTGGGGTTATGCCTGCAAGTCTACGAGGTGGCTCGGTAAGAATGCTGGCTGGCTCCACAGGACTAGATATACGAGGAGGGGGAGGGTTTACAGGCGGCAGCGTCAGAATTGTCTCCGGTTACTCGGGCACAGCACGGTCCGGTAATGTAACAATTGTTGGTGGCTATGGGGGTGAGGTAGGTGGCGAAACGATGTTACAGACAGGAGCTTCGATGATGAATACTGGACTCCTGCAAATTGCAAGTGGGTATGGCTTACAGTCAGCAAACGTAGAACTGCAAACAGCAACCGGTGTGCGTAGTGGTTCCTTCTGGATACTAACAGGGCATAGCCAAAACGGAAGAACTGGGTCCATTGAGTTTAGCAGTGGTAGACAACTTTACGTCCTATCAGGTCGTGGTGTTGTCGGAGGGGATATTGTGATGTCCAGTGGAGGCTCCAACGAATCAGGCTCTGGTCAAGTTGAACTTGCTTCAAACGGCAAAAAGTTCTCTGGGGACATATCGTTGGTCTCTGGTACGTCCCAGCTGGAACATAGCGGTGCTATTAAACTATGCAGTGGGCGCAGTGCCAATTCAAACTCTGGAAATTTAGACCTGATAACTGGCTCGGGCAGGGATGGAGATATTAGCGCCACGGCTGGACATTCTAGTGGGGGTTATGCAGGCTCGGTGACGGTGCACGGCGCGGCATCATTCAGTAGTAACCAGGCTGGCTGCCTAAAACTATTGGCAGGCAAATCTTACATGGAGGGCACCTCACTCGGTCTGCGCCTTGCAAGTGGTACTGCTGCTGCTGGAGTTGGTGGGACAATGCACTTACATGCAGGGTCTTCATTTGGCGAAAAGCAAGGTGGTTCCGTTATACTTCAAGCTGGATATTCGAAGAGAACCTCTGGTAGACTAGTACTCCATGCCGGTAGGGCTACGCATGCAAGCGGAGCAGAGCTCAGAATAAGCGCTGGCTCTGGTACCCAGAATGGGGGAGCTATTAGGATAGCTGGGGGCAGTTCATCTCGCGAGTTCACTGGTGGAGTCCTCGTCGGTACATCCTCGTCCAAGGTGTCAGGTGCCTTGCTCTTAACAACCGGACAGTCTCATGGGCAGTCCGGCAGCATGACAGTGTCCACCGGCTGCGCAAGTGGTGGCAGCGGAAACATAATTGTCAAAACAGGGTTGTCTGCCGGCGGATCTTCTAAAATTGAGATAGGATCCAGCGGCGGGAATATTTCTCTCGTTGGGGGAAGTGTTATCTCTTCGAAGGACTACAGAGGAGGAAAGGTGTCTTTTATGTCTGGGACGGGGAAACTTGTAGACGGAGGAGCTGTTACCATTGTTAGTGGACAAGGAAAGTTATCATCGGGCACAAGCAAGATCGTGAGTGGTGGGCAGATTTCTCTCTCGACTGGAGTGTCTCGTGAGAGTCAATCGGGGGAGATTTCAATACGCTCCGGAAAGAGTTCTACAACCAGCGGTAATGTTCACCTTTCCTCGGAGGGACCAATAGAACTTTCCTCAGGCTCTGGTGGGATTAGATCCGGGCATGTTAAAATCCTCACGGAGGCGGCCCAAGGATGTACCGGTGGCTTGTTGATCTTTAGCGAAGGTCGCGTAGGCTTCTCTACTTCCAGCTCGGACCACCCAGGGAACTTCACGGTCTCCACTGGTGCGGGAGGAGGGAATATCCGTGTCTCCGGGGGACAGGGCCTGGCCAATGGCGGTCAGGTGCGAATGACTATGTACTCTTCGGTGCGAAATATGGAAATTCTAGGTGGTGGTAATTCCAGCTACAGCTCTCCGATTGCGCTCAATACAGCTACTTCAGGAGGCAATTCTGGGTCGATAAGTATAAGCGCTGGAACAACAAAAAGGTCGATTGGTCTGCTGCTATCCACAGGAAGTGCGTTTGAAGGAGGGATTCTTCGCTTAGCCAGTGGATTTTCCAAAGAAGGAACTGCTGGTAACATTCTAATGGTTGGAGGGATGAACGCTAGTGCGTCTTTGGTAGGATCTACTGTGCGGCTCACTGCAGGACGTGGAAATGGGACCATCAGACTTTCTGCGGGGAGTGGGTGTATAGGTGGCTCTCTTCACCTGATAGGGCATTCTGAACAGAAAGCAATAAAGCTTTTGACTTCCAATTCCACCATTTCGGGAAACGTTTTGATTTCATCGGGTTTCGGTTGCGAAGAGTCGAGTCGCGTTGCTATTAGCTCGGCGCAGGGAGCATGCAGTGGTACGGTAGTGATAGCTACCGGAAACACGGATACCGCCTCGAGTGGCTTCATTGGAATCCACTCGGGCTGTGCTCCAAAAGGAAGTTCCGGAGGGCTTAAATTAGCTTCGGCTAGTGGCAAGAGCTCGGGTTCTGTGATGCTGTCCTCTGGTACAGCTGGTGCGGCAGCAGGGAGCATCGTAGTAAGCCCTGGTGTTTCGCGGTCTTCTGGAGCAGGGCTAGTACTACGTGGGGGCAATTCCCTGCAGAACAAGACCCAACCTGTCCTCATTGGTGCAGGTGACGGTCATTTTTCTGGAGGAGGTGATATCGGAATTAAGGGTGGATCGGTTTCACTTCGAACTGCACCGGGATCGTCTCGAAGTGGTGATGGGGTAATAAGCTCGGGGGGCGCCATTAACTCAGGAAGTATAGGTTTTCAGACTGGCAACGCCCTTGATAGCGGTTGGTTTCATGTGAGTACTTCGGCTTCATCAATGAACAGTGGGTGCCTCCAAATAGAAGGTGGCGCCTCGACACGCCACGGGAGTGACGTGAACTTGTCTTCCGGGAGCGCAATACACGGCGGAGAGATAAATATGACTGCCTCAAGACAGGGCAGCGTGCACATCGAGTCAGGCGTCTCAAACGTCAGCTCCGGGATGGTTGAAATAAGAGGATTCAATGACGGCGTAAACCTCCGTACTGGGTCATCGAAGGAAAAGTCGGGCTCGCTAGAGGTCCTTACAGGAAATGCGCCGTCGTCAGGCACTCTTGAAATATCGTCGGGACGGAGCACAAGGCTCTCTGGAGGATTCGTGATAAGTTCCGGACCAGCTTGCATGTCCTCTGGTAGCCTAAGGCTTCAAACTGGAGAGAGCAAACGGGCTGGTGACGTACTTCTATCTGCTAGAAATGCTTCAGCTGTAGTGAGCGCAGGGGCAGGAACGCATGGTGGTAGAGTTTCAATAACTGTATCCTGTGGCACAACATTTAGTGGGGCTATTCTAATTAAAGCGGGTGATTCCCATGCTAACAGCGGGGGTTGCATCCGCTTGACTAGTGGTGCCGGTCATATGTCCAGTGGGGCACTTATGTTTGCTACTAGGGCTGGAGGCTCTGCCTCAGGGAAATTGCTGATTACTTCTGGAGATGCTTTACTACAGACAGGGAGTATTGATATTTTCTCGCAGTGCGCTTCTGTTGATACAGGAAACATTCGACTCGTAACAGCCGATTCAGAGCAAGGTATGACAGGAGACCTGACCTTTGGGGCGGGGACATCTGCCGCAGAGGCCCCAAGTGTTGCCATCACAACAGGATCGACGGCTGGACAAGCAGGAGGCATCCTCCTCAAATCAACTGGCTACTCTGCCGTTGATATTAGGAGTGGGTCTGGTGTTGCTGGAGGAAACGTGTTTGTAAAGAGTGGAGGAAATCATCATTCTGGGAACCTTGTGACGCGCTCAGTTGGTGGAGAGGTGACGTTCTTAAGTGGTCCTTCTGACAAGACCGGAAACGTCGACTTTGATACCGGTGTTTCCCCCGTTTCTGGGGATATTTACGCTAAGGGTCGCTCTATTGATTTGGTAACTGGCGGTGGCGGCGCAATGTCGGGTTCAGTCTCTCTGCAGAGTGGTGCTGGATCAGCTGGTGGCCACGTGTCCTTATTTGGAAAAGCAGGCGTGCAGTCGTCCACTGCAGGTAATTTTAGTACAACGATAGCATCTGGTCCGGCCACTAGTGGAATGGGAGGCTCCATACAGATTGAAGGTGGCCTCTCCAAAATTGGAGAGATGCCCGCGGGCTCCATCATATTCAAGGGAGAGGGACGGAACGCAGTTTCCCTGAAGACGTTGGGGCAGCTGAATAGTGGTCTAATCAGAATAGCGACGTCAAATTCAAGGAAGCCATCTAAGATCTCTTTTAACACAGGAGTGAGTAAGGCTAGTGGCAACATTCGAATGAATACTGGTGTCGCTTCAAAAGGAAGTGGCGAGATTGCCGTTAGAGCAGGAGAAATCCACTTGGGGGTTGGAGACGCACTTGAGCGGGCGGGTGGTATATCAATGGAAGGAGCAACCGGAGTGATGAGTGCGGGACATGTACTTGTCTCGGGGGGTAATGGGACCGACACTGGTAGTTCTTTGACATTGCGCGCTGGCAACTCATTAAGGAATGGAGCCAGAGTTGGGATCCTGACATCTGGTGGTGGCTTTAAGTCTGGGTTTATCAGCATAGCTACACAGGCCAGCGGAATCAGCGGCGAAATCAATTTGCTGACGTCCATGGCCAGATGGTACAGTGGGGAGATTACTGTTGCTTCGGGGAATGCAGGAAATAGTGGTGATGTGTCGTTTCTACAAGGCAAGACTGTCGCAAAGCGTAGAACCAAACTGATCACCGGTGAAGGCATACAGAGTGGTTCCATTGTCGCAAGAGGAGGTGATGGGGCTATCGGAGGAAACCTGTCCCTGACGTCTGGAACAGCTGCCACTAGCGGTTTGATAAGTGTCGGAACAGGAAAGTCAGCACTTCGTTCAGGAGGTGTCAGACTTCATGCAGAATCACTGTCTTTACTAACTGGTTGTGCTGCCCAATCATCAGGGAAGATTGATGTTCGTGCCGCAAGAGGGGTACACTCGGGAGGAAGCGTCAAGCTATCAAGCATGGGCGAAATTACGATGAGGGGGGCCAATACCAATGATTCTGTGGCATTTGTCAGTGGCCGAGGTGCTTCTTCGGGAAACATAACCCTTTCTACGCGTGGTACGATAGATACTGCCTCAATAAGAATGATAACAGGCTGTAGCAGCGAAGTTAGTGGGGACATCAAAGTCCAGAGTGGAAATCCTACCGCTGCTGGGGAATCACACATTGTGGCCAAAGCCAACAGTGGTGGCTACGTGAGTATTTCTTCTGGGAATACGGTTAGTTCGGAAACTGGCTCTGTGTTTTTGAAGAGTGGAGGCAGCGAAGCGTCTAGCTTTCCTGACATTGTTGTAAGAGGGAGCGACACTAGTGATGAGACAAGTGGTGTCCGTTTCGTAGGTCATTCCTCAATGAAGTTTTTGTCTGGAGCAGCACTTGCAGTGGGCACAGGTACCGCCGTCCAGTCGGGTGATATCCACCTACTCACAAATAGAAGCTCTGGCAGCAGTGGTGCTATACGAGTTGTAGGAGGGTATTCTGTTGACAAGGGAGGTAGTGTTGACCTGAGGTTTGCGTCCGTCCGTGCTATCTCGGGTAACGGCCATTCTTACGGTGGAAATGCTATGTTCGCAGGGGGGAATGGACTCGCTACAGGAGGCTCCGTAAAATTCAGTGCCCAAGGAAAGAATGGGTGGCTTTCCATCACTGGTGGCAGAGGCACTTCTGTCGGAGGCTCATTGAACTTCTCTACAGGTGCCACCACTTCCTCCCCTGGGTCTGGGTCTCTGTCTCTGGAGAGTGGGCTCGCTTCTTGTGGGGCGTCGGGCAGTATTACGTTCTCAACTAGCAGTGGACCCACCTCCGATATCCTGATTTCTACAGGATTAGCCACTGGGGGCTTTCGTGCAAGCAGCGGAGCTTTAAGGACTATTGCGGGTTCAACGTTTGCCAGTCAGAAAGGAGGAAGAATTAATCTGAGATCCCTTAGTAGCGGTATACACATGGATGGAGGTAGCAGTCATGCAAGTTCCGGTGGCATATTCGAAATGTTTGGAGGCTCCTCTCAATTGCTAACAGGAGGGAATGTTAGAATAACTGCTGGCAGTGGTAAAATCGGTGGCAAGGTGAAATTACAAGGCAAAAGTGTTTCATTGAGCCCAGGGGAAGGTCATCTTCCAGGAATCGTTTCTTTCACTGCTCAAAACTCAAGCGATGTTAAGATTGAGAGTGGCGCAACGATACTCGGTCCATCGGGCAAGATAATTGGATGGACAGGTTCATCATCCAAGGGTATCACGGGCGACATAATCCTCAAAACGGGCACATCAGGACACACCAGCGGGAGCATCGAAATTGGCTCAGCTGGTGCTTGTTCCCAAGTAACAATTTCTGCTGGGAAAGGAATACTGAAGGGTGGGAGTGCTGAGATTAAGTCGAGGAATTCTCGCACGGACAGCGGTTCCATAAGGGTGAGTAGTACGTCTATGCACGATTCTGGGCACATCGGCGTCTACACAGCGGACTCTCGCAGAACCGGAAACTTGAAGATAGCCACCTCAAATGCCAGAGAGAGAAGCGGTGCGGTAGCCATCAATGCTTCAGGGTCGGTCAACATTACCAGTGGAGACGCTAGGGGTGGCTCTGGTGCAGTTACACTTTCTGTTGGCAGCAGCGCTGCTAAAGGGGGCAGGGTGTCGATACAAGGAGGAAGTGGAACCAGTAACGGAACAGGGATACTGATTACCGCGGGCAGCAGCGACACTATTGCTGGATCTATTGGCTTTTTGAGTGGAACAGGGGGGATGACATCGGGCAACTTAGTTTTGTCTTCGGCTCTCGGTTTTTCTGGGGGCATTGTATCTATTGAAACTGGAACATCCTCAAACAAAAAAGCCAGTGGAGCGATCGTATTGAAAGGGGGAACATCAACGTGTTCTCGGGGTGGTGACGTCTTCCTCGCTAGCGGGATTTCTCCCAAGAGTAGCACAGGGACTGTTACCATTCAAGGTGGGAGCTCTGAAAAGGAGGGTGGAGGAATAAATATGGTGTCAGGACGTTCCCCATGCGGAGACTCTGGCAGACTGATCCTTGCGGTTGGTAGCTCAAAGTGTGGTCAAGCTGGTCATGTTAGTCTCGTGAGTGGACAGTCGTTGAGCCAAAGTGGCTCAGATGTCATAGTTAATAGCGGCACTGGCAAAGGAAAGGTTGCTGGAGGAAGACTATCGCTGAGAGGGGGCAATGCTCTGGGTGGGAGAACTGGAGGATTAGTGATCTTGAGAGGGGGAGGAAGCGTGCCACGAAGAGGCGGAAACATACTAGCCATCAGCGGAAGAAGCACAAGATTTAGCAGCGGACGGCTCAGCATGGAAACGTTTGAGGGGTTAGCAAGTGGTAATATCAGTCTTTCGACAGGAAGAGCTGAGAGGGATGGAAGCGGCTTTATACAGTTCCATGTCAGACAGTCTACCGCAAGTAGCAGTGGAGGTCTCAATATAGCAACTGGTGCTTCTACTGTTCGCGCCGGCACAATCAGGTTTATTTCCGGGTCGACGACGCTGGGTAAAGGGGGGAATGTAGCCTTAGCAGCCGGTATAACCCTATCGGAGACAAGCAGACGAGGTGGGCAAATTATTGCAAGTAGTGGTTCTGGGAAGACATCAGGATGTGTGCTCCTTGAGAGTGCACCAACTGGCTCAGTTTTAATCCGGAGTAACTGCGGAGGTGCTGGAGGTTCTAGTGGCAAGATTGTACTGAGTACGGCAGCTTCCCAAAGCCGTACATATACTAGTGGGAAAATTCTAGTAACTACTGGTGATGCGCTCCAATCTAGAGGCGGGCATATTATGTTACAATCGGGTCAAGGCCTCATAGACAGCACCGCAAGAGGTGGTGGGTTATTCTTGACCTCTCGGAGCTCCTCCACAGCGAGAAGCAAAGGGGGGCCTGTCAAAATAGAATCTGGAAATGGTAATAACCCGCGTGGAGGTAGGGGTGGCAAGATATCGATTATTTCAGGAAATGGAAGTGGAGCAGGGGGTGGGACCGTGAGTGTATCGGTAGGTCGTGGGGCTGGTACGGGAGACGGGGGAATTTTGTCTATGTCCGCCGGAGATTTACTCTCGGATGGCAAGGTGGCAGCTGGAAGTGTTAGAATTTATGGTGGAAAGGGTTTAAGGGCGCCATTTGGGGCCGGAGGCAGTGTTGGTATTACTGGGGGGAAAAGCATTCGGTCGAATGGTGGAGGGACCACCATATTGAGTGGAAGTTCATCTTGCAAAGCGTCCGGAGCAGTACTAGTCTCCTCGGAAGGAGCTTCTGTCAGTGGCTCCAGTGGTAAAACCGAATTCATGTCGGGGGCCGGCGGTGAGCGGTCTGGAGCAATTGTCTTGAAGTCAGGAAGTGCTAAGCGGGCGGGTCAGATATCCTTGCTTGGAGGCTCCTTCAGTGGTATGTCGAGTACAACATCCATTTCGGCGGGCTCTACTTTCGACATAGACTCTACGGGCGGAGAGGTCAAAGTAAAATCCGGTTGGGGTAATCAGGGCTCTGGGCGGATCGTGGTGGCTTCTTCGTTTGCTAATACAGGTTCCTCTGGTACTCTTAGCATTGGTAGTGGAACCTCAACAAGACACACAGGGGATGTGCGCATTCTCTCGGGAATGTCTACGACCGTCAATACCGGAAGTTTAAGTATTCGAACGGCCAACGCTGCTGCAACATTCAACACAGGCAGTGTAAAATTCCGAACTGGCCGAGCGGGTACAACATCGGGAAGCGTGCGCCTTTCGACCGGCGAGGGTTCTCTTCTCACTGGACCGATATTACTTCTCACAGGGGACGGATGCCTTGGTGCTAGTGCTGGAAGCCTCGATCTTCGGTCATCCAAAGGAAAAGGGGGCGGGTCTGTAACCATTCATGCAGGTCGCTCTGGCACGAATGCAGTTCGCGGTGGCAACGTTTTGATTAGCGCAGGCGCAGCAAGAGATTCAGGATCTATAAGAGTAGCAACTGGAGCAGCGTCTGTCTCCGGAGATGTTTCCTTTGGTTCGGGTAATGCAAATGGTATCAACGATACGGGCCACATCAGACTATCTACCGGGAACGCATCTGCTAGTGGACCTATGAGTATCAGAACAGGGAGCGGAAGGGGATCGTCCTCTGTTTCGTTCTTCAGCGGCGATTCGAAATTAGATACCGGGTCACTTAATCTTCGAAGTGGCCAGAGTTATAGATCTACTTCTGGAACTCTTGATTTCATAGCTGGTGCTGGAAATCCGTCAAGGTCCTTACGTATCGAAGCTGGCACAGGGGAAGTCCCTGGAATCATATCTATCACTGCTGGTGTCTCTCATGGAGAATGCGGTGGTCAGATTTCCCTCCGGACAGAGGCGTCGGATAATGGTAACACTGGGAGCATCACAGTCCATACCGCCAGTGGAGACGGTAGTAGCGGAGATATCATTGTCCGCTCTGGGATGTCAGTTTCAGGTAAAAGCGGCAACTTGAGTGTTTTATCGGGAAGCTCGTCAGCACACAGAACTGGTGCAATTTTGTACACTACGGGGAACACGATTGAAGGAAAAAGTGGCTCAATCAGTATCATAACCGGAGATACAGACCTTGGGGATACTGGAGATATTTGGATTCAATCTGATGGCCAGTGGACCGTGTTTAAGTCCAACGGAGGCGATATCTCACTTAACGTTGGACAGAGTAACCTTGGCAATGGCAAGGATGTCTTTGTCATGGCTGGGACGACTTTGGATCCTGATTCGACAGGGGGTAGAGTGTTTATCAATTCTGGTGGAGGAGTATGCGGAAGTAGTGGGAATATTCGGCTGCGCTCTGCTGACTCCGAGGCGGACAAGCGTAGTGGCAAGGCTACTGTGGAAACGGGTTTTGCTATGAATGGCCAATCTGGATCAATTACGCTTCGGAGTGGTACGGCATCTATTGATAGTGGAAAACTGACTCTGTCCAGTAGCAATGCTCTCGTGGGTTCAACAGGAGTTGCGTCCATTGCTACGGGAAAGAGTAACGCCGGGAGGAGCGGCTTCGTATGTGTCGGGAGTAAAGATGCCAATAAGAATAGCGGAAGCTTCTTGGGGTTTACAGGTCTAGCTCAAGATGGGTCTTCAGGCTCCATAGGAATTTTCTCAGGATCAGCTTCCGGGGCCCGCTCGGGCAACATCAAGTTTGTGGCTGGAAAGGGACATCTTATGGGAGGTAAAGCGTTGGTGTCTAGCGGATGTGGAATCGCTGGTTCTGGAAGAGTGTTTCTCGCGTCATCTGACGCATATAGGTTAAGCGGAGGGATTTTCATCGCAGTGGGGAACGCTGAGCATGTTAGTGAGCCGCTCACAGTCGAATCGAAGAATGCATTCCTGGAGAGTGGGACGGCAATCATCCACTCAGGTGAAGCTAGGGAGAATTCAGGTAGCATTAGTTTCTCTTCTGGTTGCGCTGTCAGGCGATCTGGAGGCGTTATACTGGAAACTGGAGAAGGAGCTAACACGGGGTCGGTAACCGTCCGTACAGGGGATGCTGAATCTGGGTCGCAATATTCCGCAGGCTCCATCAGTGTTGCTGTCGGAGCGTCGAGAAACGGGGGCAATATTTTCCTCCGAGCTGGAACGGCGATACATTGCACCGGTGGATCGGCAACTCTGGTCACTTCCATCACTAACAGTGTTGGTGTCAAAAGTTCGGGGAGCATTTCTCTTCGAAGCGGTGCTGCAGTAAGCGGGAACACCGCAGCTATCGTTGTTGCTTCTGGAACAGCTACCTATGGAGCAAGTGGAACCGTGTCTTTCGTTTCCGGTGATGCCATCCAATGCACTAGCGGCAGTCTAAACATTATTGGGGGGGGAGGGGTGGCAACTTCTGGTGGAGCAATTTTAACTGGAGGTGCTGATATCCTGGATACTGGAGGAATTTTCCTCACTACTGGTCAGGGGATTCAAACAAATCCTATTTTATGGATGTCTGGTACCGCCACGAAAACATCTGGGTCTTTCTCTGTCACATCTGGAGCAAGCGCAACTGAGAAGGCGGACGTTTTCTTCCGGACGGGGAAGGGTAACAACTTCGGTGGTAGTGTTCATCTCAACAGCGGAGGTGGGAAAGCCTCATCGTCGGGATTGGTCACGTTATGTACCGCTAACACCCTTTCTAGCACTTCCGGTGTTGTAGTTTTGGTAACGGGAAAGTCGGATGCTGCTCGCTCGGGCAACATTTTGACTAGAAGTGGAGCCACTGACGTAGGTCTGGGAGGTTCTGCCAGCATCCGCACTGGAGCTTCGGAAGCCGGGTGCACTGGAGAAATCCTTGTTGCAACTGGGGAAATGCTGCAAGGCGTAGAAACGGGAAGTATCTCACTATCCACTGGAGACTCCACCGGCGCAGGAAATAGCGGCCATATGCAGTTTCGTTCCGGTGGTGCGTTGCTTGAATCAAACGATATAGAAGTGCGTGTTGGTTCTTCAGCTCTCTCCAACGGTGGTGATATTATTGGCCTTGGCGGCGCATCTCACTCTTGTCATCGTGGGGGTGACATTGAACTGAAGTCTGGAGCTTCGTCCGGTCAATTTTCTGGCTCTCTAAACATCGCTTCTCCGCTTGCAGACGTATCATCAGGAAGTATAGCTTCGTTGTCAGGATTTACTAAAGATGGCGCGAGTGGTGTTATGAGGATAGCAAGTGGCACCAGTAACTGCAGAGAGAGCGGCAATTTGATATTGCTATCAGGTGTAGCCTGGGTTGACTCTGGGGATCAACAACTCACATCTGGTAATGCAAAAGCCGGTACCTCCGGAGACATATCGGTCGCTAGTGGCGACTCGGGAAAAAGTAGTGGATTCATTCTGCTAAAGTCCGGTAACTCAGATCCGTCAAGTCTAGCGGGATCTTTTTCAGTGATTGCCGGCTCATCCTCCCGTGTATCACCCGGAAGTATAAAGCTGCAATCAGGTTGTAGCCTATCCGATGAGAAAAGTGGATCTGTTTTCTTCGTGACGGGGGTTAGCGCAACGCTATCTGGCAAACTCTCGCTGTTGACGTCAGCCTCTGGCAAAGGGAACAGTGGAGGCGCATCGATACGTACTGGAGCAGGAGCGTCGGGCTGCAGTGGGTGCATGCTAATGTCCTCAGGGAACAGTAGGAGTAGTAGTGGATACATATCAGTGACCTCCGGCGTAGCTTCCACCAATTCGGGGGCTATCAGCATTGTTGCAGGTGATGGAGGAGGAGATCTCACTTTATCAACCGGCGCGGGGACGTCTACTGGAGCTCTTATATTCAGGACAGGTAGTAGTCTTCAGAAAGCGGCAAAAGGGATAACGGTCAAGGGCGCTACCGGATCTCTTAATAGTGGAGACGTTCGTTTTAGGAGCGGTGTCGGCGAATCCGGAGGCAACATCAACATACTCACTGGATGGGCTCCTTCAGATTCGGGATACATCTTCCTCGCCTCCCCGAAGCAGGTTGACTCCAGTGGCTGCGTACTCATTCAGACGGGCAGTTCAGCTGACGGTAGTGGTAGAATAAATATGCGCTCTGGTAATTCCGGTGACACTTCGGGTGGTGTTTTATTCGCTACAGGAGAAATTGATAGTGGCTTCTCTGGTTTACTAGACATTCGTTCGGGAGGAGGGTTGTACGATACTGGTAGTCTGGCAGTGAGCACTGGTATGACGTTCATCGGTAACTCTGGCAGCATTTTAATTGTTGGTGGTGGCAACGGTGGTGTTGACGTGGTCGCTGCAGTATCTCGTAGTGGAGCAAGTATCTATGCCTTGTCTGGTAAGAGCGATGAATGGCGGGGAGGRTTTCTRTCACTCTCGTCTGGGGATGGGCATGACAGTGGATCGTCGTCGCTTCTCGTGGGAGCGGCAAACCAAGATACTGGTGACTTGAACTTAGACACTGGAATCAGCACTCAGAAAAGTGGATCTGCGCAAATTTCCACGGGGATGTCACCAAAGGATTCTGGTTCCGTAGAATTCTTGAGCGGAAGTGGTCAATATGATTCAGGCCGAGTGTCCCTGTTTACAGGGATGGCAAGATTTGTGAGTGGTACAATTTCTGTAGTCAGTGGTGACGCCGAAGTGTCCGGGAGTGTTGGCGTATTCTCCGGTATTTCTAATGAAGCAGCGAGTGGAACCATAAGGATTCAGTCTGGTACTTCGCAGAAAATGTCTGGAGCTAGTTCTATCCACACAGGTTACTCTGAGGAAAGTAGTGGCAAAATTAGTGTCACGAGTGGTTGCGCTCTGACTACCTCCGGTAGTGTAGTAGTCGAGACCGGTACTGGCTCAAGCTGTACTGGGGACACTGTGCTTGCAACGGGGACCGCTGGTAAGGCATCGGGATTACTTGCTCTTTCCTCGGGAAATTCAGGAAATTCAAATAGCGGACGTGTACTTGTCTCGACTGGAGATGGGAAAGCTCACACGGGGAACATTGTGGTTGGTGTGTCGGATTCAGATGGGTGTTCGGGACATGTATCGCTTCTTGCTGGAGGCTCCAACTTGGGACCTGGTGGGCCAGTCCGAGTTGTTGCCGGAGAATCGCTACGTAACAAAGGTGGAGGACTTCATTTTCTTACCGGTGGGCTAAATGGTGACTCGGGCTCTTTCAGTATGGCTTCCCATTGTGTCCTGGTGGGTGATTCCGGCAGCGGGGTAGTTTCCGTCGGGTCAACTGACCGCGGGGACAGCGGTGCAATCAAAATGCGTTCCGGGCGGAGCAAGATCCATGGCTTATCAGGAACGACAACAGTTGTCAGTGGAACTTCTGATGAGTCTTCAGGAAAGTTGGTTCTGTTGAGTGGAAGTTCGTGTATTGGAGACTCTGCGGATATACAAGTGGTGACCGGTCAATCGGGGCATGCAAAGTCTGGAGACATTCTCTTCTCATCCTCGGCAACAGCTGACCGAGGAGGCTCAACCTCTTTAATAGTTAGTTACTCATCTGTCGGTAACGGTGGTGACATCGTTTTCCACGCAGGAAGCAGCTTCAGTGGAGGGAACGCGAAGTGGACGTCGGGGTCGGATTTCGACCTCCATTCAGAGAATGTCATGGGCACGGGACATTCTGGCGCAATACGCATCCAAACTGGTAACTCTCACGCAGCGGCCTCTGGATGTGTAGGCATTAGTACTGGTGATGCACTGCAGGATTCCGGGTCGGTCAAAATTTTGACGGGGTGTAGCACTTCATCCACTTCTTCAATAGTGATTTCGTCCGGAAAATCTTCAAGCGCCGGATCTGTTCACATGGCAACAGGTTCCGCGAGGTCAGAGGCAGGGGACGTGTTGATATTTTCAGGATCATCGACTTCTCGATCGGGCGAAATAACACTCCGATCCGGGTGTGGAACTCCATTCTCTGGGAGGGTGGAGATTCAATCAGGCAGCTGTAACGAATGCGACACCGGTCAAGCGTGGGTTCACACGGGTGTGTCTGAGGAAGGCAACAGTGGACTGCTAGTCTTTCGGACGCATGACGCGTTTTGCAAATCAGGGAGCGTTGTCGTATCTTCAGGCGGAGCTAGAAAGATGACTGGGGATATGTTTTTATTTACGAGCAACGGTAATTCTGATACAGGGACCGTCCAGATAAGTACTGGGAAGAGCTATGAAGGTTCGGGAGGTATCAGCCTCGTAGGTGGCTCGAGTGGGGCCAATTGCGCAGGTCGACTGTTAATATATGCTGGACAGTCCTGTGGAGGACCAGGCGGAGTTATAGAACTTGCCGCCGGTGATTCTCGTTTGGAAGGAGGTGTTATTTCCATGCGCACGGGTGAAGGTCATGGGGCTTCTGGAAATGTTCGCATCTTGAGCGCAGTCTCAAATAGCAACTCAGGTTTAATACGAATTGCTTCTGGAGCGTCAGACCTGGGAAATTCTGGAGACGTGCAGTTCCTTAGTGGGTATTCACAAAATAATGGAAGATCGGGAGATGAATCCTTCAGTACTGGAGAGTCGGGTCTTTTAAGCGGCTCAACTACGATTCGTACAGGAGATTCACAGACGGATAGCAGCGGAGTTATAACAATCAGCAGTGGCAGCGCGAAGAATTCAGGAAGCATTTTTGCTGCTGTTGGGGACGCTGAACATCATCATGAAACCGCGGTCAGTGTTCAAGTGGGTAATAGCAACTCCATTGCAGCTGGAGGCGTGTATGTCAGTGCTGGAGTAGGTTCTACAAAAGGTGGAGCTCTATCTTTATCTACGGGGGGTAGTTCTCAATGTAGTGGGCGCATTGTTGCGATATCTGCATCTACTAAATTCCAGTCCGGTGCCGTGACAGTGAGTACTGGCACGGGAAAAGTGCATTCGGGAAGTGTTGACGTCAGAAGTGGAGCCGGCAATTCGAAGACTGGAACTGTCACTATAGTGTCAGGCTCGAGCAATACATACACCGGCGCTATTGATCTGAGGGTTGGTGATAGTACCGGAAAGGTGGCGGGGAGCATAAGTCTCTATGCTGGAAAGGGGACAACCGAACCCGGGAATATTATCCTTCGAGCAGGGCGAGGCAATTTGTCATCAGGTGGTACCGTAAACCTAATCAGCGGAAGCAGCCATCAGCAGTTTTCGGGTGCGATTTCAGTACTAACTCAGTCGTCGGTGTGCTCTGGATATGTGACAATAGCCACAGGAAACGTTGTGCATGGTTCTGCCGGATCGATCAGTTTGTCTACGGGTGCCAGTACTGTCGATAACTCTGGAATTTCTAGGCTTGTCACTGGAAACGGAAAGAAGTCGGGACAATTTAGCTTGCATACTGCAGCTGGAATGAGGCGATCAGGCAACATTGCAGTTACTGGTGGCAATTCCCGCGACAGCAGTGGTTTCCTCACTTTCGCTACGGGGGGTGGAAGAGAAGGTGGCTCTATATCTCTAGTACAAGGGATAGGAGCTAGTCTAGGTAATGGAGGTATATTCGTGTCGTCAGGGAGAGGAATGGATGGAACAGGGGCAGTATTCATACGGAGTGGTAGTGGGGCGGTAAATGCGGGAGCAGTTCTACTCTCTACAGCCTCTGTAACGTGCGGTACTTCCGGGGCACTTCTCTTTATGGCTGGCGAAGCTATTTCTGGGGTTAGCGGAGGTGTCTCTATCGTCACTGGTAAGGTTAACTCCGGAGATACCGGCAGCCAGACGTGGGTGACGGGAGATGCATCTCTAAAGGGTTGCTCTGGAAATTTTGTCTTCTCCTCCGGATACTCTTGCATTGGTGATTCTGGAGATTTGGAGATAATCACCGGGACTTCAACAGAGCAAGGTGGGGCTGCAGTGTTTCAGACATCGTCCTCTACGTGGAACAGCGGAAGCATCTCTCTCGTTGCCCAGCATGGCAGTACTGGCGGTGGGTTTCGTATAGAAGTAGGACACTCCGCGATCGGGGCTGGAACTATCTCCATTAGTTCCGGTGGGACTAAAGGAGGTGCTAGTGGCGACGTGTCTATGTTTTCTAGTGAAGTTGTTCACTCTGGAGACTCGGGAACGGTGACAATCCTAAGTGGAAATACAATCGAAGGAGTGAGTGGATGTATCCATCTCGCTACTGGAGATGCAACTGACACAGGAACAGGCTCTATAGAAATATTCACTGGAACTTCCGTTTTCGACAAATCAGGATCTATCTTACTTTCAACGAGTGCATCGCAGACGATGCACGACAGTTCGATTGAACTCTCTGTAGGTCTAAGCTGTACTGCCGATGGGGGAGATGTTGTGGTACTCGCAGGAAGCTCCGGACAAGGCCTAGGTGGCTCAATTTCTCTTTCTTCAGGCGGTGGCATTTGTGGCTCTTCTGGAGTGGCGCTTCTCCAATCCAGCAATTGCGCCTTAGGAGACAGCGGTACGCTCAGTGTACACTCAGGCAACTCACTGGTGGGCACTACTGGTAATGTTCAAGTAGCCACCGGGTGTAGCTCCTCTGGTCTTTCCGGCTCCTTTTCTCTTGTGTCAGGACAGGCAGGCCAAGAGTCTTCAGGAGCATTATCCTTCTCTACTGGAGACGCCAACACGGACACCGGGGAACTAGCCTTCCAGGGAGGGGATGCGGACAATAGGAGCGGACATGTTCGCCTAACCTCTGGGAAAGGAACAGAAACACAAGCTGGAAGTATTGTGCTATCATCAGGATTGATGAAATCTAACGACATTGCCGGAAGTATACAGCTGCGTAGTGGAACCGCACTTGGTGAAGGCAACGGTGGAAAAATCTCTGTCTCAAGTGGGATTGGAAATGAAGCCTCTGGAGGTGTTTATATTAGAAGTTCCTGTATTCTCACCGGGCAAACTGGGTTGATCCTATTGCATTCAGGAAATTCTGTTTGTGGGCGAACAGGTGATATATACGGAATAACGTATAATGTACAGCGTGGAGATAGTGGTGATGTAGATATCTTGAGTGGGTCAGCGTCTGTCAAATCTGGTGTATTGACGCAAGTTACTGGAAAAAGTAGCTGTGCCGATTCGGGGAGCATCATTATCTCGTCTGGAACCTCTACAGACGCTGGCACAGGGTTCGTCTTGCTCCAAAGCGGCGGCGCGCTTTCTGCGGGAGGTATTTCAATGCTTGCCGGGATCAGTTGCAGGGGAGCTTCGGTGCTCTTTGTTGGAGGTCGTGGCCAAAACGGGAGGGGGGGGTCTGTCTCGCTTTCCTCCGGTGGTTTCGGGGATTCAGGCATTTCTAGGATGCAGTCAAGCAATGTGTTCGGACCAGTATCTGGAGTAGTGACTGTATCGTCCGGAGGGTCGTTAACGAACGGCGATTCCGGTGTGCTTGCCTTTGTTTCAGGATTCACATTTTCTGGCAGTTCTGGCAGATCCTCGCTCCGAACAGGTGCTTCAAACCAAGGAAATACCGGTGAGATTGTTATATCTACAGGAACAGCAGAAAATTCAGGTGGAATATTTGTTAGAACAGGCCGTGGATCAACGGCATCAGGGAGTCTAGACGTCAGAACTGGTGGTGCCAATGAACAAGCCGGTCGGCTACTGTTGGAGACTGGAACTGCAGAATCGGGGATGAGTGGTTCAATATTTATGCGCAGTGGGAAAGGGTGTGTTGGTGGTGAGTTTACATTAGTCAGCGGCGGTGGTATTCAAGGTGGACACTTCAACATCGTGACTGGGGACTCGGGAGGGGGACGATCAGGGAAGATTTTTATTTCGTCTGGGAATACAGAAGGAGATAGCGGCTCTCTAAGCGTGGAAACTCTCAACGCTGGCAATTCTGGCATGATAAAATTGTCAACCGAAGAAGGTATCAATAGCGGCTACATGTTTGTAGGTAGCAGGAGCGCTAGTGGAAATAGCGGATCACTCAGTTTACTAACATGCGAGAGTGGTGGAAAGTCAGGTAGTGTACTGATGAGAACCGGAGATGCAACTGCAACCCGGGGGATTACCATATTCGGGGGCAACAGCGAGTTATCCTCAGGGGGTGATATCGTCGCCCGCTCAGGTGCCTCAAAAGACAAATCCGGAGGAGAGTTGCGACTGCTCTCTGGAGCTGGGCAAAATGGGTCTAGCGGAAAAGTTAGTGTTGCAAGTGCTAGCAATACGCTTAGCAGTGGCTCGGTAAGGACATCTACCGGGAAAGGAGATGCGCATTCTGGAGGTGTTACGTTGGTATCAGGGAACTCAAACCGAGGAGTCAGTGGCAAAGTTAGTTGGAGGACGGGAAATGGAGATGAGAATACTGGCAGCATTGAAATCTTCACTGGAAAGGCAAATTTGAATTCAGGGACAATAGCTATCATCTCATCAGACGCAGATGTGGGTTCTGGCCATATACTCGTCGAAACGGCTAATAGTCTCCATCGTTCAGGGCGTATATCCGTCAAAGCAGGTTCAGGGTCTCTACGGGAGGGTGCGGAGGTCGCTCTACTGTCTGGCAAAGCTGAGTCTGGCGGAGATATCTACGTGTCTTCCGGGTCTTCCGATGAGGGTGAATCTGGAAGTGTAGCACTAATCAGTGCCCCTTCTGTAGGGGGGTCGGGTAGTATTCGTTTGCATTCCGCTGGTGTCCCTGTAGACTCTGGGAGCTCTAGCCTCATCACCTCATCAGGTAGCACCTCAGGACGTATTGCCTTTATTACTGGGTCGTCCTTAAGCAGTTCCGGGTCGCTCATGTTACTGAGTGGGAAGTCAGAGGCGAAGACTGGAAGCATTTCCTTCCGAAGTGGTAATGCTGTAAATGGTGGCCATGTGCAGATATCCAGTGGAGAATCCCTCATGAAAGCAAGTGGATATGTGCGATTCTCGAGTGGGTCAAGCTCTGACTCTGATAGCGGCCACGTAGACGTCTTATCTGGGGGCGGATCAAATAGTGGAGACGTACAATTTTCTTCAGGCCACAGTGGTTGGGTTTCCGGGCCGATGGATTTCAAGACAGGAACGGGGGAAGAGACGGGAAATATTGATTTCAAAACAAGACCTAGTGGACGGGAAAGTGGTGCAGTCAAATTAGCTACTGGGCAGAGCGGCTCAGGATCCGGGGATATAGGAATAGAAACTGGAGATGCACATGGATCAACGGGGGAGATATTACTGTCTTCTGGAATTGGCTGCACTGCCTCAGGTGGAGTCACTTTAACCGGAGGAGAGTCGAAATTGGAAGCCTCGCAGATTGACTTCAAAGCTGGAAGGAGCTTTGACGCCTCCTCCGGGGGCGGGGGCGTTATGGTAACAACAGGAGGATCATCTGGCAGCAATGGTCATTCTGGACTTCTTTTAATGCAGACATTGTTTACTTCGTGTGGAAACAGCGGGACCATTAGGCTTGCTTCTGGTTTGTCTACAAACGGGAATACAGGTATTCCATGGATTTCAACAGGACACACTGCCCACGGTGCTTCGGGGGCTCTCGCGGTACTGAGTGGTAATGGAGTTAACTCAGGGAACATTGAAATTCGCTCAGGAAACTCAGCAGAGCAAAGCGGGCACTTGCTAGTATTGTCTGGGAACTCTTTTCAGGGATGCTCCGGTTTTATTATGCTCACCACTTTAGGGGGGGGGAATTCGCTGTCTGTTCTCTCTGGCTGCGGGCTACGAGCCTCTCCGATAGAGATTACAAGCGGATTTTCCAGTAATGGTCGCGGTGGTAGCGTAAGCCTTGCTACAGGCTCCTCCAGTGGGATGTCCGGGAAAGTAGTATTCCAGTCTGCGGCGATATTATCGGGGAACACTGGGATGGTGCAGCTGCTGACAGGTGACTCAGATGGGGCCAGTGGAGGGATTGTGTTTTCTTCGGGTACCTCCTCAAATTCGGGTTCCAGTGGGTCTGTTGAAGTCAACAGTGGTAACGTAGTCACTGGAACTAGTGGACGAATGACAATCGCCACCGGCGATTCATGCTCACAGCCAACTGGCTTATTTAGTGCAACCACTGGAGTGACAGAGTCTAAATCTACAGGCTATGTACTGATTGCTACCGGGTGCGCCGTCGCCAGGGGTGGGGCGCTTTCGTTGGTTATGGGGTGTGGGCGTGTAGGTGGATCGCTGATCCTGCACTCCGGGGGTGTTTCATCGGGACCACGTCAAGGAGGAAATATAGAGATAATGTCTGGTTCATCAAATGAAGATACGTCGGGCAGTTTGACTATTGGCACAAAAAGTGCAACTTGTTCTGGGGCTACTTATTTCAGCACTGCCTGTGCTTCGGAACGGACTGGGGACATACAGATGATTTCAGGAAGCGCTGGTAGCTCAGGACCGATCGTGCTTCAGTCTTTAGCGGCTGTAAATGGAGGCACTGGTTCCGTTGCAGTGGTTACTGGTAGTGGTGCTGTCAATACCGGCTCCGTCTCTTTGACGACTGGAACAGCCAATGGGGATGGCGGCAAGGTAGACATAATAACTGGAGACGGGTTTGTTTCAAGTGGGAGCATCCAAGCTCGTACTGGTGACGGATTCAACAGTGGCAGCCTCTATCTGGGCACTTCGAGCACAGAGGGCAACTCCGGCGCATTGTCTTTTTTATCAGGAGAAGGAAAAAACAGTGGACTTTTGAACGTTGGTTCAGGTACCTCCACCAAGACTTCCGGGAAACTTGAGTGGTATACCGGGCTCGGGGCTGAGTCTGGATCCCTTTCTTTCCTTACAGGCGACTCTCTTTTGACTTCCGGTGGGATTGCCATCAGCACTTCAGAGGGGATGGAATCAGGAGGTTTACGTTTTGGTACTGGGAGTTCACAGGGTAGCACCGGTGACATAACTTTGTCAGTAGGTTCTGCTTGCTCTCATGGAGGAAGCATCAACATACTTGGCGGGACGGCGTTCAGTGGGAGTTCTGGATTGGTCAAGGTTCGTGCAGGACGGGGGCACAATGGCCAAGGTGGGGACGCTGGTATCACGACGGGCAATGTGGTGAACCTCTCCGACTCGGGGAGCATAGGCCTTCGCGTAGGCAGAGCTCCAAATGGCAACTCCGGATCAATCAAGATTGAGAGTGGCAATGGCTCCCATGGTAGTGGTAGTGTCGAGATTTTCTCCGGTATATCTGGAGAAGGTTGTACAGGAGCTGTCGTCCTGTATTCGTCGGGTGGTTCCTCCACAGGAAACCTTTCACTAGGTTCATTACGTGGAACCACTTCTGGGGATGCCCACGTTTCCACAGGCACAGCGAAGTGTTCCGGATCCATTAGTATCACGGTGGGTACGGCCAATGCTAATGGAGGGGATGTCTTTGTTGCAGGAGGGAGCTCTGCAGGGAAGGGCAACTCGCGGAGGCTTAGTATATTATCTGGAGAAAGCAAATCTGACAGTGGACCCATGGATTTGAAGACAAGCTTTGGAAACACAGGCAGTGGCGTTATAGCGTTCCACACCGGACGCTCTGTCGAAGGTACATCGGGATCATTTAGTATATCTTCCGGTACGGTTGTGCTCGGAGAGAGCGGAAATTTGCACCTGGAGACCGGGTCATCGATCTGTGGTGCATCCAGTGGATTCCTTATTACCACTTCGGACTCTTCTCTTACTACCGGACCATTGTCGGTGATTGCCGGTGTATCAAATGAGGGAAATGGTGGCTTGATTAGCATAGCTGCTGGACGTGTAAACCAGGGACACGGAGGTAGCGTAAGCATTCTGAGTGGGTATTCGTGCTCAGCCGGTACTGGGGATGTTATCCTGGTAAGCTCCGATTCGGTGAACGGATGCAGTGGAGAATTCGTTCTTAGAACAGGGAACTCTAAAGATACAACTGGCAGAATATCCCTCGACACAGGAAGCACCAATGTTGGCGACAGTGGACACATTTTGCTTGCGAGTGGATCCACCGATACTGGTCAGACTGGAGATATACAGTTAGAGACAGCGTTCTCCAGCAAATCTAGTGGCAGTATGGTGTTGAAGACATCTCCTGTGATCCATGGCAGTTCAGGCTTTGCTCTCTTATATGGAGGGCATGTTAATGTGGGAGATACGGGTAGTGTCTCGGTGGTATCATCATGCTCAGCCATGAAGTCTGCTGGTACAATTATGCTTTCTGCAGGAAGAGCTCCGCAGACAGGAGGAGGTTTGTCGATGACATCTGGTTCTGCAGAAGGCACATCTGGCAGGCTGGTCGCCAGCACTGGTAAGGGGAGCAGATCTGGCGATTTAGTGTTCTCAACTGAGCATGGTGCCTTGGCGGAGTCTGGAATGTTTGAATTGAGTACAGGCATTGGCGAAGAAGACACTGGGCTTTTATCTATTCGCAGTTCCAGTGCCTCCTTAAGTACCGGGGAAGTCGTTTTCCAAATAGAGCAGGCGGGCATGATTACCGGTAGTGTTTCTTTCCTTGGAGGAACGACCGGACACGGGAAATCTATGCCATTGTTTGTTCAAAGTGGTGACACTTTGTCAGCAAACAACGATGGTGGTAGAATTGGGATCTATGGAGGCGAGGGTGTTGCACAGAGTGGGAGTGTATCAGTCACCACTGAATCCACCCCAGGGAATACCGGGTGTATACGGATTGTCTCAGGAGATTCAAGAATCGGAGATACGGGAAGTATATCGCTTTTATCAGGGAGCTTCTCAACGGGTGATAGTGGAAGAATAAATATAATAACGGGGATCACGGATATAGGAAACACTGGTAGTGTTTCCTTGCTTAGTTCTTCTGTTGTGTACGGGATCAGTGGTCACCTGCACATTCTATCATCGGCTGTCTCAACCGACATGTCTGGAAATTCAGTTTTTGTGACCGGAGATTCCAACCATGGGAGCACAGGAACAATTTCATTAATAGGAGGAGCTACCCATACCGGAGATGCTGGAGATGTGAAAATTCTTGGTGGTAGAGCAAGTAATGGGGAGAGTGGGTTCATCCACGTCAACAGCGGGGAGTCGCCAGAGAGGAGCGGTGACATCTTGTTTTCGACTGGTACGATTGCTGATACCGGTACCTCTGGAATAATGCTTTTGGCAAGTGGGTCCGGGGCAAAAGGGAATGGTGGACCAATCTCTATGAAGAGTGGTTGTGCGACGAGTGGTACCAGCGGCAGCGCAGCCATTCATAGTGGAAGTAGTGTCCTCGGATCCACAGGACGCCTCGAAGTGTCGTCTGGACGAGCCAGCAACTCAGGCTTGATGGATATTTTCACCGGGGATGGCAAGAACACGGGATCTGCATTACTATCAACTGGGCAAGGAACGAGTTCGGGATCTATTAGTATCACGGTGGGTACGGCCAATGCTAATGGAGGGGGTGTCTTCGTTGCAGGAGGGAGCTCTGCAGGGAAGGGCAACTCGCGGAGGCTTAGTATATTATCTGGAGAAAGCAAATCTGACAGTGGACCCATGGATTTGAAGACAAGCTTTGGAAACACAGGCAGTGGCGTTATAGCGTTCCACAC
>LVLI01001277.1:0-11629 GCA_001687465.1 Halocafeteria seosinensis
TCGAACGCACGTGCCTTCTTCCTCCGAGTTACAACTATCTAGTGGCGACGTCATAGCTACGTCTGCTGATCATGTTGTGAGTTGAGTCCAGTGCAACGGCTTTTTCCAGGGGCGCCGACGAAGATCCCTCTGTTTGATATACTGTAACACTCCCCTTGCACGTAAGGCAGTGACCATGTAGTGGATGCTGCTCGAACTTTCTGGAAGTATCTTACGGCGTCATTGTATCTTCCTTGCTCTTTGCAAATATCTCTCACGTTGTACAGTGTATCGGAACGCTTTGTCCATACCCTCTCTGGTAAGACCCAAATCACTCAACAAGTGCTTTGGGATAGAACTCATGTGTCCTTTGTGGGTACACAGAGTAGGATCTGAGGGTAATGACGACGACGAAAAAGAAGAGGGTGAGACGCCTGAAGGTACTGTTTGAGCGCGTTCTCCACTTCCCTAACCATTTGCAGCACTACAGTTTTGCCGCGAAAAGCAGTGGACTTTTGATGTAATTGAGTCAACAGTCGTGCCAGAGAAGGTATCGGTGTAGCTGTTCGACTGTCAATTCCCTCACAGTGTACAGTGTGCAACCGCTGCTTGCCGGATCCTATGGAGCATACTGCTAGCGAGAGTCTGCCCGTCGTGCAGAAAAAGAAACAGCGTACTCCTGATAGTCTTGGCTGATGGTGTGGTAGGCATTCAAGAGGTACTGTATATCACTACCGCAGACAGCTGTAATTTGATGCTGCGCCCCGTGCTGGCGTTATTGGTATAAGAGATAGTCCGGTATACTCACTTCCCGAACCCGCCATCCTCGATGCTTTTGGGGCATAGCTTGCATACAGCCTGAATTGTTGACATTGGCTGTCCACATCGGGATCACGGGGAGCCACCTCTTTACCGGGTATGTTTACAGCGCTTTTCTTCGTCAGGCAATGGAACCAGATCTACAGATTGCTTGTCACTACGCTCTGTATAAAGACGTAGACGGAGAACATACCGTACGAGTAAGTCCTCCTTACACTGGAAGATATCCCCAGGTTCCACGATGTGCCACGGATCATGTTTTCCGTCTTGTGTGGAGACCGATGAAATGATCAGAAATATACAAGAACACATGTAGACGTGACAGCGAAAAACCTACCTCTCTTCATGATGCTTAACAACTCAGCCACGGGGTGTATTTGCGCTTGCGAGGATGGAGCATGCGTACCTTGCTCCTCATCGGCCTCCACCTCTTCGACAAATACCGGTAGTCACTGTCGTCCTCCATTGCAAGACTGGATGTCAAGTGGCCTATACTGATGGTGTTAGTCCCTCATGCAAGGCTCTACAACACCAATTGTAAGTCGAACTGAATGTGGAAATGCACGACCCTATTGTACACCTTTCCCCAAACAATGGGTTTCTTGAACGTTAAGCATCCCATTTCTGGGATTCTTGAAACGCATACGTGTATGGGGTTTTTGCATCGGTGCTGGGATGTTTTGGAATTATTGTTTGAAAGCTTTTCTGATTAATTTAAGAGTAAACAGTTTCGAGACCGGTAACTCTAAAAATATCAACCATGTTGCTATCGATTTACAGTACCAGGTACGCCTCCACATTTCTCTTGATTGATTATTTGAAATGCTTTGCCGAACATCTTCAGCCTTTTACTGTGCGCTTGGATCCTTGAGTAGGCAGTACAATGACATCAGACTGATCGTCCCTGACCTGCCAGTCATTTAAATTTCCTGGCATACAGTAGTTGGAGTGGTATCCAATACAGTAGTGTTAGTTAATGCGGTAAGGTGCGTGTACTTGTTTGATAGTAAACGGTCACCACGTAGACCATAAATCATAGATTCCGTATTTAAGATCGCTGAAGCTGTATTCGTCTTTTCTGTGACCCTTTAGTCCTTTGCAAAGAACGCAGCCTTCGCCGAGATGTTGGTCCCGCCACAGTCACTGACACTGCCCTTGAACGAGCAACCTCACTCTGGCAAAATGAAGGGGTAAAGACGGGGTTTCGACAGAGAGTAATATCGTCACTACTACGTCGTTCATGTATGAAGTAAGTGTCCCTTGACTGTCTTGGTCCGGGTCTTGTATGTTTTTCCACTGCTTTGAAAGCCGATCGGTTACGACGCTTCTCTAAACATTCGGTACATCTCTGCAATACTTTTTCTGCCAACAAATGCTTTAGCCGCCGAACTGCACCGGGAGTCAAGTACAGTAACACTGTAAAGGCGACGAAGAAAAACCCAGCTTGAACTGCTACCACACTCCGCTCAGTGTTGGTAAGCGACAAGATGGTTTTTTCGTACAATCCATCAGATACGGTGTACATAAGTGCGCCCATGCAACAGTTTAGAGCAGAGACAAACACGACGAGCCCCTCGAGATGTGTTACAGCACGAGATGGGTAAGGACCCATTTGGAAAACTACTACGAAGGATCCTAGGAGGATAGTTGTTGCGAACGCAAGTTGCTCTACTGGTTCGCTTACAAACACGGCAACGCAAAGTAGAAGGATTTTCCGAGAAATAAGAATATTCTCCCAAAGGAAACCATATCTCTGTAACTTGTACCCTCCTGTTAGGCGACTCAGAAGTGCGGCGTCTGCGGAAGTCCTCATTGTACGGAACTTGCTGATATAATAGCACGTCAAAGACACAGGATATCCTAAGACGAACACAATGAGAGACAATATAGCTGAAGTATACAGTAACCGATAGGTTTTGCTATCTGTGCGCAAACCAAGATCCATCTTCGCTCTAGCTGAATTCTCAATTTCAAATTCATATGTCTCGAAACTCCGTAAGGTCGCTTGAGTGACAGACATATGCACCAGATTTAGGAGACTTATTGCTGACACCACCGTATTCTTGATCAAGAGTCTCACTGAAAATTCTTTTCGTCCCTCCTCTTTCCATATCTCAACCAATACTTGAGCGCAAACCGCAAATACAATAATAGCTAGTGGGAATGCCATGGTTGCTTGAGTAGTATAGACTGGTGAAAAGCCGGTGAGACAGGGAAGTGTCCCCGCTGTTGCAGGATTCATTGTTGATGCAGCCGAAAGGTTATTGAACCAGGCGGCTGTGCCTCTAAACGGTGAAATCTTCATTGAATGAATAATTGCATTGACTTGTAAGTAGTCCAACACCAACGAAACAAGGAAATGAATAGCTTTCAATGTCGCAGAATGTGATGAGGCGTTTTTTGAGTACTTTACTGCCGGTGATGTTCTGAGACGAGAACCATTGTCTAAATCGCTGTCTGAGTCACTATCCTCCTCCATGGTGCTTACTGCATCCTTGTGAGATCTATGCGCGAAGGCAAACATAACACAGACTAAGAGTATTACCGACACTCCGAATATTGCCAGATTTTCAGCTGGTTTTCCACACGCAGCACAAGAACCATCCTCCGCTTTGGCAAAGCCACTGGCACACTCATTACAGACAACCCCTTGGTATCCATCAGCACACGTTGTAGTGAAGTTGTGGGTATCCACGATACACGACGAGGCAGGTCTGCATGTATGGAGAATTACTTGCTCATGGTGTTCCAGTTTGCGCAGAATGTAGTTTCGTGCGCGTCCCAATGCGCACTGCTCACAACAAAAGCTCTCCTGGAGTCTCAGGATACCTCCAGAACATGAAAATCCGTTTCCTCCACATGTATAACAAGACGAACTGGCCGATTCCGAGAAGAATCCTGGTCGACACTCTTCGCAGATGTCTTCGTTCGAAGGATCCGCCTTAAACGTGCCAGGGGAACATGGTGAACATTCTCGGGCCTCATTGTGGTTCACGTGAAATCCTGGTTGGCATACGCAAAAAGTCCCCGAAGAATGAGGTACCTGAAATGTATCATTGCATTCGATTGGCCGCACGTTAACGTCTACTGGAGAAGCCACTACGGACATGTTCCCGATGCGGACATCCACTTGTACCAGGCCAGCTCCCGTTGCCGTGATTCGAAACTGAACGGAGGACGTGGTGCCTCCGGGAACAACTCGACCCAGGAAAGAGAACCGAGATACTACGATTTGCGAAACGTCTACCAAAATGATACGGAGCTCTCGATCGACTTCCGGATTTCTTGTAGAGATGCGCTCGATATCACTCTCCGTAGCTAGGGTAACAGTTGCTGGGGCATACCCAAAACTGTCAACAAGAGTTACATGGCAGTCGGTGGTTCCTCCACTGGTAAGGCTATCGTCGTCCACAGTTAGGGACGAATAATCAGGGGAGGCAATGCCTGGTATATTGCTGAAGCTAAATGCTTCCTCGAAAACTCCTGTAGGCACGGTTGTGGTAAGCCCGTCAAAGAATATGTTCAGTACCAAACTCAACGTGAAATCTCCTGGGGATAAGAGTATGTCCTGCTCGTGGCCCTTCAGCCGGAGCTCAAGGAGCCGCGTAAAATAGTTGAGATGCACTTCAATAGCCTTGGACACACCACGTTGCAGATGGAGTAGAGTAGGTTTCACGGTCAACCACGGTGTCAATAAAGCTGCCCTAGAAGGATCCACCGTGTAATGGAGTGGATAAAAAGTGTTCTCACCAGAGCCCTGATGAGCAAAATGCGAGCTATTGCGGGTTGCAATCGAGAAATCGCGAAGTTTTACAGTTATCGGAGTCGCCTCTGTATTTAACACTTCCAAATGAATCGCCGTTGTATCGTAGGGTGCAAGCATGATGTTGGCAGGGAAACTCCTGCAAACAAAGATCGACGTTACGGTGAACCGAATGCGAATCCAAAAATATATACGAGCATCCTGTGTTTCTAGTTTGAGCAAAGGAGGAAAATCGCCTACGGATGGCACCCCTACATACTCTGATTCACTGTGCCAGGCATTGGTGGTCAAAAGCATCCAACCACGGAAGACTCCCAGCCCCGATACCCGCTGCGGGAAAAACGTCAACGGTAGCTCAATACTCTCCTGAGAGCCGACGGAGTCTATTAAGAGATGAGTGACCCAGTATGTGCTTCGTTCTTCAACTTTATCACCGGTATCCGTGAAAAAAGACACATTGAACTGGAAGCCGTGGTCGCCGAAGTTCAGTATGGACAGCGGCACGGTTATCTCGCTCTCGCTGCTACTTCGCGACACAATCAGGGTGTTAGTGCCGACCGCAGGATCCGCTTCTGCAATTGTTAGGTTGATATGAACTGGAAATGTTGCCACAGTTTCCATCTCATTACGACCCGCAAACAGCTTGGAAAATATCACGAAAATAAAAAAGTGTGACGTTCCGACAGGTGCGCTATCTACTGCCACTGCTATATTCCTCTGTAAGTCGACAACGTCCCCGTCGTGTTCAATAGTTTCTGTAGGAGGAAGATTGACAAACGGGGAAACCGCAGCGGTAGAAAGCCTCCACTGTATTTTATAACCCACTCCTGCTGTGAGAAAGACATTTCGGGTGAGGATACTCTCGGCGTTCTTCAGCTCCCGATTTTGTGACAATACGAATTTCAGTGGTCGAACAAGCACCGGCTCGTCACTCGAAGCAGGTACAAAAGAGGATGTGGAACTTGACGTTGACAGGAGATTTGAGGAGAAATGTGGCGACGCAGTTCGAGAAACAGTTTGGGCAATGGAACCCAGATAACTACGCGTGCGCGTCGGAGTCGAAGATGATGTGACTGATTTGGTCGGAGGGTCCAAAGGTGAGCGTGATGCGCTGGGAGTCGGGCTTGCCGAGGAACATGCAGTTGCAGTCTGTACCGTCGGTTGCGTATGGGACCGCGGATGCGTTGCAGATAGCGTCGGTGTCGATGACCGAGTGACCGCAGAGGTGGCCGTCCCTGTTTGGCTGTGAGAGGACGATGGCGTGCCAGTGACAGAAGACGTAGGGCTACTTGAAGGAAACTCCGACCACGTGGATGTGGCAGATGACGCCGATGTAGATGAAAGAGTTGCCGTAGAGCTGGCCGTCCCCGTTTGGCTGTGAGAGGACGATGGCGTGCCACTGGTAGCCGGTGTAGAACTACTTGGAGTCTCTGACCACGCGGGTGTGGAAGATAATGTTGATGTCTGTGAAGGAGTTGCCGTAGAGCTGGGCGTCCCCGTTTGGCTGTGAGAGGACGATGGCGTACCACTCGTGGATGGCGTCTCTGACCACATGAGTGTAGAAGATGACGTCGACGTCGATGACGCGGTTGCCGTAAAGCTGACCGTCCCTGTTTGGCTTTCAGACGGGGGTGGAGTGCCACTGGTAGACGGTGTAGAACTACTTGAAGGGGTTTCTGACCACGTAGGTGTAGACGATAATGTCAATGACGGTGAAGGGGTTGCCGTAGAGCCGGCCGTCCCTGTTTGGCTGTCAGAGGACGATGGCGTGCCACTAGTAGACGGTGTCTCTGACCACGTGGGTGTAGAAGATGACGTTGATGTCGTTGAAGGAGTTGCCGTAGAGCTGACAGTCCCTCTTTGGCTTTCTGAGGGGGATGGCGTGCCACTGGTAGACGGTGTAAAACTACTTGAAGATGATGTCGATGTCGGTGAAGGGGTGGCGGAAGAGCTGGCCGTGACGGATTGAGTCGATGACAAGGATGGCGTTGCTGTTGGACTGGCCGTCCGAGTTGAGCTCCTTGTTTGGCTCTGCGACGAAGATGGGCACTCGCAGAGGTGGTAAAGCTGCTTGAAGCAGTCTCCGACCTGGCCGTTGTCGCTGGTGGCGTCGACATTGGTGAAGGAGTAGCAGATGACACTCCCAGTTGAAATCGTAGAATTGGCAACAGATTCTCCTGATCGTCGTTGCTTTTCCCTCCATCTAAAACCCATACGCCATCAGACCAGTCTCCCAGTTGATACAGTTGTCCTTGTATGTCTGTCAAATTATCTGAATTGGCTGTCTCGACGAGATTATTTCCATCATTCACTCCTACGATCGATGCTGCTCCTCCATTTCCATTGTACACCGAATATTGCACTTCGATAGTACCAGTCCCTCCGCTTGATATACTTCCTATAATACCCCCAGCATCCGTCCCAGTGACTGCACCTGATGCATATGTATTGGTGATGTATACAGTACCTGAGGCTCCGCCTGGATCTCCTCCTGTGGTTGTTCCTGTAATACCTCCTGCTTTTCCACCACTTATACTTCCTCGTGTATAACAATCTGTGATATGTACTTCCCCCTCACTCTCTGCTGTATCATCGCCGGTAATCCCTCCACTACCATCTGCAGATATTTGTCCCATACTATAACATTCCTTGATATAAACGAATCCATTGTCAAGACCAGCGTTGTCACCCACAATACCACCACTGTCGTCAGCACCAGGAATGATATCTCCTGTGGAATAGGAACGCGTTATATACACTTGGCCATTCGTATGACCAGCGAAATCTCCACAAATACCACCTGCATGTTGTCCTTCAATAGTCCCAGTAGAATAGCAATCCGTGATATTGACGATCCCATGATTGTGTCCTCCTTGATGCCCTGCAATACCACCTGCACTATCATCCATTATATTCCCCGTCGAATACGAATTCAATATCTTGATTTGACCATGGTTATGACCACTTCGCCAACCACATATACCACCATCTTGGCTTCCAGCAATATCTCCAGAGGAACTACATGAATCTATCATAAAGAATTTCTGCTTTTGTCGGACAATGAATCCACCATGGAATGCACTTTCCCCATTCCTAACATCAAGATTCCGAATCAAGGGGGCTTGATCAAACGATACAACACTACCCAGTATAGTAAACAACCCTTCGAAATCTGTTATTCCGTTCAGATCTATAAAGTTCCCATTTTGCCGGCCACCATCAAAGATCTCATTCGAATCCAAGGAGATGTAGTCTTGATTCGAATAGCCATGATCATCCCATGCCAGCACACTACAATTCATTTCAATCTGGTCTTCATCCGCATTATAATGAAAGCAGGATTCGTCTCCGCTTACAATTCTGGATCGTAAATCTGTTGCTACTACCTCGTTCAAAAGAACGCAACCGAAAAACAATGGCGCGAACATAACCGTCGTGAGTGACAAATTATTCTTACTCTGCAATGCGCAACCCAGCGACGCCTCTAAATCTGTTCGATGTGTTAGCTTTTTCATTCTCATGGTAGGGGCTGGCCACGTCAGTGTCTCGAGTGAAACTTTATATTGCAAGCGAGAAATTCTTTCCAAAGTGTTGCCGGGAGCTGCCGAAAAATCTTCAACACCCGAAATTGCCAACCTCGGAAACTCCCAGCTCAGAGCTAGGACGACCGACAGAATAAATAAAGCAAGCAGTGACTTCTGTACGGCAGTCGAGGCTGGAAATCCAAAAGGCAGCATGTGTTCATAGAAGAGGAGTATTTTATGGCGTGGACCCATATCGCTCGTCATACCCGTAATGCTGCCAGTCGTAAAAGCAGTCTCTCCTCGTCCTCTATCAGCCAGCTTGCTCCACCAACGAACGGAGTAGGAAGTTAGCAACAGGTGACTAAAGAATCCCATGACCTTCTTGTGACTACTCTCCCGTTCGACGTTAATCGCTGCAAGTTGCCTCATTGCCACTGGATCTTTCAGGAGATATATATGTAGGGACCGCCTCCAGTTCCCCCGTATTTCCAAGCATGCAGTCGTCCCAAGATTCGATGAGCTGTCCCTTTTTTGACAACGAGCCAAAATGAACCAGACAGTGGACATGGTTGCTTTTCCGTTTGCTACGAGTACAGAACAAGATGACGGCATGATAAGAGTAGAGCAGGTGAAACGATGCGCCCTCTGACGAGATGCATACACCAAGGGAGTATCACGCTGAGAAGAGAATACGCAATGTACTACGCATTGCTCACTGGGATTGGGGTTGGGACGGTCCAGTTGCTTTTCGTTTGGACCAGATATCAAGCGAGGACGGACAGAAATAAAAGCAACCCCAGTCAACATCAGCGTCCATTGCAAGGTGGGCGAAGATGATATCCGCTTTATGGGTCGTCCCATGATTATTAGCTTTAGAAAAGGCAATGAATCACGCGCTACTCTTTGTTCTTTCCTCCTGCGCACTGTACTAGGTAGCTTTCCGACGCCTTGGTTTCCTATGGGTTCAGACGAATACTTTGTTGTTTACGAGCACTTCTTCCGGTTTATGGTTCTATCGTCAATACTGTACTTACTGTGGATACAACTTGTTTATACTGTAGTGTCCAGAAAACGCTACAGCGCACGGATCCGGGTCACCTGGTGACTCGGTGACCGTCACCGCAAGGTCGACTTGTTGAGAGTACAACTTTTAGCAGATTTCTTCCTTCTGTGCCCTTTTCTCCATCTTTATGCATTTTGCTGCGGATATGTCGCTTTTGTCCAGATTTATGTGGTGAGCACCACTGTACGGGTGGCACTACCTTCTGGAGGGCCTGAAATTTTTGAGTTCCATGATGAACTTCAAACTTTCATCCACTCGTCATGGATGAAAATAGAGCTAATATAGCTCGAAGACTCAGGGGAAACCGAGCAACCAACCCGCCTGTTTTAAAAGAGCAATACTACTGGTAGTACACTTTAACCTAGGAAGTATGCTGCAACTATCTTACTTAAACTATGGACACTAGGAAGTTGGGCTGGAGAGCGTGAGGCTGCTCGTACCGTACTCCGCCGCAGAAGACAGCAGACTTGTTGCGAACGCAGACGCAGTAAATCAATAATTAGTTATGCTTTTTCTTCGCACAGAACTTCCATGTTATGAACTGTGTCGAGAAGCGCTCCTAGCTACTTTCCGCAACGAAACACCCAAAAGGGCTAATGGTGGGCTAGTATCAACCTCAAAGGAGTCTTTTGTAAGCGTTCAAGTCTCGAAAGCATGAATGCAAACAGCTGCCAGTTCGTTTCTCGGAAAGAGACCTTTCTCAGTCGGCGATTGCAACCAAGAATTTTTAGGTACCCTTCAACTTGTCATCGACCCAACTCCAAATATCTCCTTTTAAATTCAAGTTTGGAGTTAGTTGAGTGTCTGGAAGTTTTTCTCTAGTTTGAGGAGAACTAGATTTTTGACTAAGCCACTGCTGTATCGCAGATCGTTCATACGTGTAGCCGTCCTTGGCGATCACTGGGTCTTCCATTATGCACGTCATGATAGGGCAACAGTAGGATGCAGGACATTCTTCTTCAATGTCGCAGCCTTTGTCTCGCAGTTCTTGTATCTTCAAAGGGAGTGAAGAGCTACTATTGGAGCTGTGAGCTGCGGAACGACCTCGGTATGCGAACCTTGCAGGTGCCCTTGGTGGTGTAGCGGTACTGGTACCCGAGGCTGTTGCTGTTGCCGAAGACGTAGTACGTGTGGTAGTCGAACTGGTAGATGGTTGCATGTTCTGCAAGCGCCGTCGCTCATTTACTGCAGCAGTATATGAGGGATTGATTCTCAGGCAAGTGTCCAAGCAGGAAATAGCATCCGAAACATTGCCTTGGAGGGTTAGTGAGCTGGCCTTGTTGTACAGAAAGAGGCATGTTCCTGGTTTCTTGCTAAGTGCAGTGTTGTAGCATTGTATTGCATCTGCGTACTTTCCCTGGTTTTCGAGGATAATACCTTTCGTATTGAAGGAATCCCCATTGCCAGATAGTGAAATTGCTGTGTCAATACTTGTGATTGCATCTGTAAACTGTCCCGCAAGTCGCAATGCTTCTGCTTTATTGCAATGAGGGCAACCATCATTTGGATTCAACCCTGTTGCTGTATCAAAGCAGCGTATAGCTTCCTCTAATCGCCCGAGTCCAGCCAGAACTCGTCCTTTGGAAGTCTGACATTCAGCATCATCGTTATCTATCTCTAGGGCCTTGTCAAATGCAGTAAGTGCGTCGTTGAGCCGATCCAGTCGTTCGCAACATGTTCCTTTAAGGCGATAATATACTCGCTTGGTAGGATCTAGAATAATTGCTGTGTCAAGGGCTTCAACTGCTTCTTGATTCTTCCCCTGTTCCTGCAGCACAGTGGCCTTTAAGTGATGAGCTTCGTCTAGGCTTGAGTCCAGTGCAACTGCTTTTTCTAGGGACGCAATAGCCGATCGAAAATCTCTCTGTTTGATATAACACTCGCCTTGTCGTACGTGAGGTAGTGCCCAAGTAGTAGCTGCTGCTCCAGCTTTCTGAAAGTATCGGACGGCGTCATTGTATCTTCGTTGCTCTTTACAAATATCCCCCATGCTATATAGTGTATCAGGGTCCTGTGGTTCCAAACTCAACGCTTTGTCCATAGCCTCTCTGGCAAGACCCAATTTCCCTTGAAGTCGTAGTACTTCCGCTTTCTTTAAGAAAGGATCTTTCCATTGGGATTTCGAAAGCCGAATGGCTTCATCATACTCTGATATGGCGTCCACGAGTTTGTTCTGTTTCCGCTTGATGGCTCCTTGCCAGTAGCAACAACTACTTTCTCGCTTCTGCAAGAGCTCCCGGGCACGCGTAAAATATTGATTGGCTTCATCCAAGCCTTCTTGCTCCTCCATAAAAGTTTTACCGATTTCCAGCAAATCTTCGGGAGAGATCGCATTCGAGTTGGACGTCACCGTTGGTGACGATGCCGCCGCCGCCATTTCTTTCGATCCGGGGGACACTTTATCGAGCGCATGCACTTACTGCTGGTCTCGAACCAACGAAAAAAATTTGGGAGAAAGGACTGAACAACGTGATTATGCGG
>LVLI01001279.1:0-10498 GCA_001687465.1 Halocafeteria seosinensis
ACCCAGCTCGAACCCGGCGCGGACCTTCTCCTTTATATACAGCCACATGAGCTCACTGGCGTTTGCCACAGGACTGTTTGGTGGCTGGAAGATGATATTTAACCAGGAGAACCCCTTTCTGTCGTTGGTCTCCCTTATGACTTTGTCTAGCTCTCCTTCAATCATGGTTGGAAAGTGATTCTTCCACACTGCCTCTGTCCAGGCGCGAGCCTCTCGGAGAGTTACTTTTGAAGTTCCATTTTGAGGACTATTACTCGCCGTGGTACCACGGATACCGGACGAAGTTCTTTTTCGCTTTCGGCTGCTGGAGTATGAGGGAACGTCTACTTCTCCCAGTTGACAGCAAATGACGCCATCGTCTGGATTGGCTGCAGCATTGGTTCCTGAGTGCTCCAAGTCACAATCGATTGCATAACCGGTCGTAAGTTTGGTGCACGGGTAGGGACGACGCTTTCCGCCCCTGTAAACATTTGCTTTACGTTTGATGATCATCTCGACGCCGTGGAAGTCTTTTCCGAAAGCAGGTTCCCACAAAAGCACTCCTAGTCCGACTCCTTCAATATCGCCGCCAGCTCTGCCTTCAAAGTTTGTTTTAGCAACGGACGCCCAGACTCTTGAGTGGTACAACAACGCAGGCACATGGAGAGGCTACATATTTACACCATTGGTTGATCTTAAGGTACTTCATTTGAGTGGTCATTTAATAAGTTGCGATGTAGTGGGTGCTGTAAACAAAATGGCTGTCGCTCTATTCTCTCTTGGAAATGACCAAAGAGTCGATGCCGTAATAGCCAGCGCCACATTCTCTAATCAAAATAATGGAGATTGGTCTCCATCGGGAGCCGCTGTAACTCTGCAGAAGGGACAGGAATACCTATTGGCACAGGGTACATTGTGCGAGTGCTTAGGAGGTAGTAATTGCACCGAGGGCATGGGTAAACATGCCCTGACTAATGTTTTAGAGCTACGAAGAGTCTTCTCGAACGTCGAGAGAGTCCTTGATTTTATGGTAAATGGACGCGGCGACATAGTCTGCTTTGATTTCGGACAATACGGAAAAGCACAAGCCTTGGAGGATCGCTCTCCTTCGCAATGCACCAATTCCACAGGCATGCCAGCTTTGGGAATGGAGTGGTGGTAGCCCAGTAGTGCATTTCTGGACTCGATGCTGTGATCGCGCATAGGAGCAACCAATGGATCTCACTACATGGACAATAGCAACCAGGATCCTCATTTGGTTCGAGGTACTCCTACACAAGTGCTGGGTTATACCGATTTACGTTGGGAACTCATAACAGCTGGTGCAATGGGCACACGATAGAGCGATTGGATGTACGGTAGCCCGGGTTACACCTCCTGTGTCCCAACGATGGCCATCGATGTGCCCGAAGAACTACCCGACTTTACCGTCTTTCTTTTCGGTGGCTTTTGGTATACTGTGGCAGGAAGCATTGAGTACATGCGCGATATGTTGGTTTGGCACTCGATGGAGCAGACCATTCCTTGGGGCCGGTAGCTAGGTATTATGCAATCTCAAGGGTTATGGGAAAGCTATATCTCTCTTGATGCCAATGAAACATTTGATGAAGGAGAAGCCTCATTGACTGGACGGAAATTGCAGACTTCTACGGACTGTAACATTGGATTCGGAACGTCCGTAGCGTGAACGGGGACAGCGCAGCGAAGAGCGGATTCATTGCTCAAGGAAGGCAATGATTTGTTACAATTGATTCGTGTAGTTTCACAGGAACCATTACGGGAGATGAGTCGGGGGGATCTGTGGAAGGCGATGTGCCCTTGCATGAGCTCATGGTGAAATCAAAATATTGGACTGGTATTCAGCGGTAACGATTGTGGAAGAGGAGGAGCAGGTGGTATCACAGAACACAATGTAGAAAATGGCGGAATTATCCATATTGTACACTGCTATTCCCACGGAAATATTGAAGGATCAGTGGTTTCTGTGGATTTGGCGCTGGTTGGCAGCATGGTCACGTGTACATCAGGCAATCATACTCGATAGGCAGTAATTTTTGTGAAAAAAGTGGCGGTATTTGTGGACGGTATACAATACACGACAAAGTGAAGAGGACGCAGGTGGTATCACAGGACAAGATGTAGCGGCAGGAGAAGATGGCGGAATCATCCATATTGCACGGTGTTATTCCCACAGAAATATTAAAGGAACCTTTCCCTGGGGTATCTGTGGACTTGGCGCCGGTTAACGACACGGTCAAGTGTATATCACGCAGTGGTACTCGACGGGAAATGTTTTAGGTGAGAAAAGTGGGGTACCTGGGAAAGGCATACATCACGTGGTAAACTCGCGCCAGGCGCCAATTCCGAAAGCGAGGGACAACACATCTAACGGACCCGTCCACTACGGGATCAGTTGGCCGGATCTGGCGACGCATTCCAGATGTGGAGAATACGGTTGGCTAATAAAGGCATCGTCTCCTAGGTAACACGATTTTCTATACCTCTTGACCGGTCCCCTGGATGATGAAGGGCTACTGGTCGCTGATTCTGATGCAGTTGGTGCCGGACTTGATGATGAAGAACTACCAGTCGCTGATTCTGATGCAGTTGGGGTCGGACTTGATGTATTTGAACTAGAAGATGTTTTAGTACCACTACTACTAGAATGCGTGCTAGTCTGAATGAGAGTGGAAGTGACACTTGAAGATGATGTCTGTTCGAACAAGACGGCGTTTCACTGTGAGAAGGAGTATTAGAGCTTGTTAGCGTCGACGACGGTGAAGGACTTGGCAGCTGCAATCGCAGGATTGGGAGGTCGTTCGCTTCATCCAGAGCCCACACTTCTTCGGACCAAGCTGTTGTTCCGTTGTGATATAATGCCCCCGTTATGCTTGTGTAAGGGATCCAACGTACAAGTAGTAGAGTGTATAATTTATGGCCTACCGGCTGAAGATTCAAATGGACCCTATTCACGGTGAAGACAGACAAGGCTACAGTACCACCTATCCCTATTGGCTAACAGCTCGAATCTCCACAGAAGGAGTGCGTCACAACCATCAAGTTTAGTCCGATTCCTTTCATCAGAAATCTTACCGAAGCTTCCCATATGGGTTAAATAATGGTGAACGTCTGTCAGTAATAGTTCCTCCGGCTGTTCATGTCGTTTCATGATGCGTTGATTCGCTTCCCAAGTCGAGAGTCCTGCTGTACAAGTTGGCAGAGAACGATATTATTCTTCGAGTTTCCTGTACTTGCTGCATCTCTGTTGAGCAACTGGTGGAACCCGTCCCTAGTGTGCAATGAGTACTACGCTGAACAGTGTCCAAAGGTTGGTCAGGTCCAATATGCGCGTTTTGTATGATGCACACCCTGCAGGAACAGCGGGCCCGTCGCTGCTTAACACGGGCCGGTGGGATATCTGTCACATATATATATATATATATATATATATGTGTGTGTGTGTGTGCACAACCCCTCCCATCCCCCCATCCATCCCGGACCCTTTTTGCCTTTATACCTGTACGGTATTTCATTAGTATCATTAGTATTGAATACCATATGCCAAACCACTGAAGGATAATACGAGCATCTAAAATACCGTCAGTGCTGAAATGAGTGCGTAGTAGTTCCTTCGTGGCAGTGAAAATGACGGCGGAGAATGCGGAGGTGCGTTACAAGCTACAAGGAGGCCATAGACTGTACAGCCGCTATTTGCGACGAAATGAGCACACGGATGAACATACCAGCGAGATATAGTTGGCATCTATGGAATGGGAGCATGATGTCCAGAAGAAAAACGACATGGATAATAGTACTCTTGGGGGTAATGGACCTCCTGTGTCAAAGAGGAGCGGCTACCGGTATTGTGAGCCCCTTTGCCTCTAAAATCCCTCAAGCCACCTCCACAGCTGCTAGAACCGTGACTCCGGTGCCTTCTCCTATGTCCACGTCCACATTGATTTATATTCTCCCTGAAGCGTCAGAGTCTCCCTCGCCTAGTGTGCAAATGAACTCGGGAGGACATGATCCTCTCCCCGACCCAAGGGAGGAAGCGTCCTCCAGTTCCATACCTCAGTCTCTGCTGGAAACATGTTCCGATTGGGAACGCACTCAGCTTTCGGAAATGCCCCACACTGTCGTTACTCCTGTGACGAAAGAGTTGGAAACAGATGATACCCTGTTGACTCGGATGCTCTCAGATCCTGACGCTGCTTCGGTAACGGATAGACGAGCTGTTAACGAAGTGTTTGTGTACATGGACAGCAGCAATCGTAAAGAACCATTTGGCTTGAGTTATTCCTACACAAGTGCTGGTTTATACCGCTTTATCTTGGGAAGTGCCAACAATGGAAGGAACGGACACACCCTAGAGCGTTTGGATACTTGTGCAGTTCCTGGGATAACGTGTCCGCAACCTCGACGACGAACAATGATATGGGTCCAACGAGAGCGAGGCTCCCTCGACTTTGTCATCTTTCTCTTTGGAGGCTTTCGATACACACGGAAAGGCGATGTAGAACAGATGAATGACAGCTGGGTTTGGTACTCGACGAATGAGCAGTGGGTGAGACTCTTTACTGAGGAGGGGACAGGACCGGTGGCAAGACATTCGGGAACAACGTGGAGTAAAGGTGCTCATCATTTTCTGTATGGATGAATCCTTGGTTCATCAACAAAAGCCAGCTCAGAGGGGTTATGGTGGTTGAGTGGCACTGGTACTTCTTCATGGGAATGGATCCTGAATCAGGTGCCACTTTGTATGAATACTCCACTACCTCTGTACCACTCTTGCAGTTACAAGATATTTGTTTTCCGTTGTGAGACTTATTTTGTCCCCAAGTTCCTCGAAGATTTGGGACAACATCGCATATGGAGACATAGGTGTTCGGGAACTCAATGGGTCGAAGTTGGCATTCCGAATACCCTTTTTCAGCACTCTGCCTATTCCCGGCGTACCAGTCTCTTGTCCTTTCAGATTGATATGAAGTTATTCTTGTATACTAAGCCGCTGTATCAAAGCCAAGCGACATCTATGTGGAGGTTGACTATGAGGGATGCTACATGGGAACGCATTCTTGTCTCTGAAGGAATGACGCAGCTGGGAAAGAGTCCGAGTAACGTTGGTTTGCCTTTTACTACCACTGTTGGTTTTCTGGATGAGGACGATGCGTTGAACGTCTTGGAGGTGAATCCTGTAACCGGAAACGTCGCACATATAATCCTTGAAGGACTTGGGGGACTTATATGTCCGTCTCCTAGCGCAAGCACTACTGCAACTCCATCGTCCTCTCCGTCTGTGTCCCCGTCGCACACCAATACTCCAACGGCTACAAGAACTCCTACTACTAGTCGCACAAGTACACCAAGTACTACAGGTTCATTCACTATGACTCCTACCGAAACACCGACTGCCTCTGTGACTTCTTCTGCCTCCAATACTTTAGGTCCTTGCAATAGTCTTTTCTTGGAATATATCGAAGACGGCAGGGGGACTGACTATTGGCTCGGATATGTGTTCCGAATGAAGTACGATATACAGTTGTCGAGTATATTGGCACGTCCAAACTCGTCAGATACGCGCCTGGAGATAGCACTATTCCCAGTTATTGGTTCTTGTGAGCAGGCTTTCAGTATTGGCCGTTGCGAGCTGGGAGAGCACATAGCTCACGTTGCATTTACGGGGCAATCGGTTGTTACTAAACCACTGAGTGATGTTGTTACCCTCGTTAAGGATTCGACTTATGTGATTCTCCAGAGAGGTCTTCATGGATATAGAGCACAGTCCTTCAGACCATTAGGAACCTCGTTTGATCCATTTGAATTCTGGGATCCACTGGGTGCTTCTCCAGGGGGAAACATTGAACATGGTCTACAGTACGTGAACCACGACGTGAATAAAATGAAGACTGAAACTGTACAGGACACCACACATGCTATACCGCCGCTTGGAATGGAATGGTGCACAAGTAGTCCGAGTCTAACCCCCTCACCCACACCACTCCCTTCAGAGTTTAAACTGGCAAAGGATTCCGGGGCATCTTCGAGCTCGAATAATGCCGGAAACTGGAGAGGATATATCTTTTCTCCTAAGCTGCCCAACCTTGTGTTGAATAGGCTAACCGGCCACGGTAAAGAGTGCAGCGATGATGACGATAGGATGGGGATAGCTTTATTCGAGGTTACAGCCACAAGCTCCGCATCCACAATAACCGTTGGAGGCAAGCTTGCAGAGTCCCAGTTCCGAGTTAAGGTACATGGAGTTTCCAAAAATACCGGAGGAGTTCGATTATACATGGACAAGGAATATCTACTTGGACAAGGTGCCGCATGCGATTGCATTCCAGGGAACTGTGATGCAGGGTATCACGTTTTGGCGAGCTATTCCGAACTCATGCAAGTATCTACAGAGATTGACAGAGTATTTGATTTTAAGAAGGATCAAAACAATACCTTACGCTGCTTTGATTTTGTTAGTCTGTACGGAACGGCATCACACTTCAAGAACGAAGCACAACAAGCAAATCCTGTTGACTGCACACAGTTCCCAGCGCTTGGGATGGCGTGGGATATTAGTCAACCGGTATAACCGATGAATGGGGTATGCTGCATGGACAGACTGTTGTTGTGTACACCACTGACTTCATCCTTTAGATTATGATCTAGCTCATGTGCCTCTTCGATGGCGTATAAAGAAATGGATGATAATTACGCTCTGCTCCATCTATCGTTCCCTCCTGATATTCGTTGATATGCACCTAACCATAGACTGTAGTAGCCTCTCAAGCAGTCTTGAAATTTTGACATAGACTCGTTTAACTTGCGTACAGAGTCATACTGTCCCGGTTTGCTATATTTTGGAGGTATGCAAGAAAAGTGCAGGGAGAAGAAAAAATCCCTTCCTCTATCTCGGTCGGGGATACAATTAGATAAGCACTCTCCCGGAAGAAAATCAAATGAGGCATTGAGCATTCGCCAAACGCGCTTCACAGGTACCCCGAGGCTCGCTCCGACTTCATCACCCCAGTTATACTCATGGGCAATCGGGTACTCTGTAGAGTCATTGAATATCTCTGGGACTAGAGGCTGCACCGTAGCATCATGCAACCCAGCTATCCGGAGAGAGCTGTTATAGTTAATAGCATCCTTCCGAACCTTATGATACCCATGAAACGATTTCTGGCGAGGATCGAGGGAACCTGGGAACAACGTAGGTGTGCGCTTAGCATGAGTGAAAAGTGCGAGCATCATGGACATATCACCGAAATGCCAAGTATTAGGCTCTAATCCTGCTTCCATCATCGGGGACTTTTGGTATACCATTTTCTCGATTTGCTTCATACGATCCTCCGACGGTTCGATAACCCACATTCCGCCAGATATTTTGGCAGGGGCATTTCGATTACAACAGTCGTTGGTAAACGCTGCTGTGAGTTCTGGATACCACAATAGATGATCCACATTCTTTAGCAGAAACGCATCACTATCTAGCCATAAGATCTGCATCAATATCGACCGACAAAATATGGTTGTGCATTTAAACTATTCGAGAGAGCAGTTTACCTATCTTACCTTCTTATACTCTGTGAACCCAAATATCCTTAACTTGTTGAATGCCATTCCCCAAAAAAACTTCCGTCCTCCAGGAATCTTCACGTAAGCTGTATATAGATGTGGCACATTCCGGAAATCTAATAAGTCCACCAGAAATACACGGAGGAATTTTGGGCATACGTACGTGAATCTAACGCTAGAGGATCTACTATCCGAATGGTCGCTCCAACTTTTCTGTACATGTCTAGGATTTCTTCCGATACCGCTACACGCGGATCCGTAATCTTTGACGACCCACACGCCCCTCTTGATACTGAATCTAGTCGGCCTTTTCGGCAATCATCTGAGCCGAGACCTCCCCCAGTGACAAGCACTATGAGATCGATTGTCGGGCACGTCCCGACATCCCGAATGGACTGGAGGAGCCCCGCCGCCTGTCGCGCGGATGCGTCCGCTACTGCCATGGTCACGATGGCATTACGTCCCTGTGGAAACCATCTTTTGCAGTGTTTAGCGTATTCAGAGGGGTTTACGCCTGGGTGAATCCAGTCCTCCGGCCAATATTTCCGAGTCGCTGGAGCTTCTTCCGGCTCTCGGCGTCGTGGAGACGGAGCCTTGGACGGATCTGCCTTCTTCTGTATCCGAATGGGTGCCGTATTCGTCTCTATATCACCCCGTATAGGCTCTGGAGCCGTAATTTGGGTCGTATTCGTGTATGTTTGATGCCATAACCAGCGCGAAGACTCCCATGAGGTGCCCATGTCAGTCTCCACAGTCATCAAGGTGATCATCACGAGCATCACTGTTGCCAAAGTTCCAAACACAGCCACCACATAGCATCGTAAATTGCCTCGAAAGCCATTATCTATGCTCTGCGACTTGTATCGGGTGCTACTTCCCGAGGATGTACCAGACGATGACGCCATTCCCCGACCTATTCTACACTTAATATATCCTTGATACCTCCATACGCACCTATTCGAACCCAATTGGATGCCACCGGACTCTCTAACTAACCTGTATAACTCAATAAACGCCCCAGAGAGTGCTCGATAACCCGCTTCCAACTTCACAAAAGTACCAGGGGAACAGGGCTCCCCTTTGGCTTGCCCTTGTGAGAAACGGCAAAAAAGGTGGGTTGGAGGAGAACAAACTTTAGTTGGAGTTTTATGGTCCCGACAAATCGTCGCGAAGAGACTATGGTTGTGGAAGTTTTGCTATTGTGCATACGTACTGTATAGGATGCGGCATACAACAATGTTGAATCTGGAAGTCGCTCAAGTTTATCGGAAACGCCGCTGTTCTCCACAATGAATGGAATTGAACCTAAAAGAGAATCGTCAAGTCTATCACAACTTCCGGATTTTAGGCCTGTGGCTTACTGAGTCGTGTATCGGGAATGCGAATTCAGTTTGAAGAAGCTAATCCAAATGACCCCGTTCTGAATAATTGGTTCAGAATTTAAGGTAGCTCCTAGTTGCTGAACCCAATAATGCTCCCTTGCTTTCAGTTCAGCTGAACTACCACAAGGGTATTGTTGTTTTAGTAGGGACAATAGGGATAATTTCTAACAGTGCTTTCTTTCCTTGAAGCTTTCATTTTGATACACATCGATCTGAGCACAGAGTTCTGGTACGCGACAAGTCGGTTCTCTGCCCGGACGCATTCATTCCCACCAGGTGAACCGTGTCACTATTGTGATCCCATCTCCTTTAGGACATCTTCCGTCAAAACGAGCATTCTCGATTGATATACAGTGTAGTTCCAGCCTGGAACTTCCAGGGTCCAATTTTCTGAATTGTTGTACACATGATTACACATATGTCCCCGGAACCCGCTTCCGTTTGCATTTTGAAACGTTTCTACCTACAACAGTTTCTCAAGCCATTTCACTCTATACATTACATCACATATACAAAACTTAGAGGGCGTGCGTGTGTCCAGTACAAGCCTGGCAGTAGGCCACTTCTTCGCCCAGAAGTTCATCTGAAACAGTCGACGAAATGTTTGCTCGGTTCGTCTCACGCGCAGTCTTGTGCTGCGATTCGTGCATGAGCAGTGACCTGCACCTCCCAAAGGTTGTTATAGAGACAGGAAAATTAGTATAGAACGCTTTGCATCGCTCGATCCCGAGGATCCGGGACTTGATGGTACTGTTTTATAGAAGAAAAGACAGATTGGAGGGGGTCGCAAACTGCAACTTCCGTTCATTACAGTACATTAGGCACTTTGTATAGCTTTTCCCCACTGGCTCCGGAATGGTCTCAAACGGCGGGGGAAGGGAAAAGGAGTGCAGCAGTGGTAGCGACAGTCAAAGCCACAATCAGGAAGAGAACGCAAGCGCAACTGAGAGACAGCGAGAACGGGACCCGCCGGATCCCGAGGGTGAGTCATCCTTGTCAAGGGGTTACCGCGGAAGGCATACCTCAACGGATCCCCACGGAGAAGAGACGGCAGGAGCACCCACAAGGAACGACGCGTCGCCGTCGGCCGAGAAAACGAGCCGCCGTCCGGAAGACAGACGATCTCGAGCGCGTGGGTCGACACTTGATGCTATCAGAAACCTCTGGCAAAGTGATTCCCAGAGTGGAATTCTAGGTACCGACTCAGAAGGTCCCGGCTTAGAGAATACCCCAGAAGAAGAGGAGAAAGACAGCGGGCTAGACGCCACAGAGGACCAGACGTCAATAGAGAGCACAAGTACACTACGGCGAGCTGTATCGTGGCGTCGGCACTCATCAGAACACGACGAGGAACCAGTTGCCGCCCCTGCGCCTCCTTCACTTCGGAGAGTACGAGTTCCTACATCTGTATCGAACTTAGTGGGAACAGTAAGTCCTGGTGGAGCTAGTAGTGTTATTGACATCCTCGGAAACAAAGGCACCGTAACACCGAGGTATACAACATCACCTAAAGCGTCCAAAGAGTCCAGTTGGTCTTCCCGGGTTTACCTGTGCTGCAAATTGTT
>LVLI01001281.1:0-23573 GCA_001687465.1 Halocafeteria seosinensis
GGTAATACACCTTGCCCCTTTGATCAATCGGAGCAGATCCGCAATGAACGCTTTGAAGAGTTAAAGAATGAAGAATATGAACTGTTTTGGGAATGGCACAGTCAGTACACCACTGTGACGACCTACTTCCAGGATTTGATAGAAAATATGCTCAAAGTGGATCCGGCAAAGCGTTACAGCATGAAAGAAATTGCAGAATGTGAATGGTTGACGACATACGGAGATCCTACTCCTGAGTACGTCCGAGAGCATATGACAAGGAGACTAGAAACTATTGTGCAAGTCAAGGAACGAGCGCGATCAAAAGCTAAACAAATGGCTCATCCAGAAACTGTACACCGTGGTCTGCTGGCAGCGAGCTCAAACGATAAGGAGCTTACTGATCAACTCGATGCCGTCAACATCAAGGATAAGACGGGGAATGCTCCTTTGAAGTCTTCGTTGTTGTGCAAACCCAATTTGACAGGAGATGTGGAAACCACTGTGCTAGAGTGGTTCCGAAGTATGCATACGGAACCAAAGAAGACAGTAAAAGGTAATCAGGTCAAATTCAAAGAGATCATCCGCGACGTCGAGTTTATAGTGAAGGTCCATAAGGACACCAGCTCGCTAGCAGTTGAGAGAGGTGCTGGAGAAGCAGTGGTGTTTTACGACTTATATGCCAAATTCGAAAAATTCCTCGATGAGAGGAATAAGAAAGAGTATTCCATTAAAGTCTAATCAGACACATACATGCTTAGACTTCTCTTTCCATGCGCTTCCCTGACCTCCATCACGTTTGCCCGATATGTTACGACTACACTCTCGATTCCATACGAGTTGCCAAAATGCAACAATTGTGCTGGTTGCCTCGCTCGCTCGTTACTCGTAATGCTTCTTCGACTGAGCGTAGTTCGATGAGTGTGTAGAGCAAATTGCTACAGAAAAAACATGATACGGGAAGGTTCCCATATCCGCATCGTAGGTATCCAAAGTAGCTGCACCCTCCGGACCACGTGGCCTTTCGGGGCCAACGTCCCAGCAGCCTACACAGGTAGTCTTTTGTGGCTGCTCATGCCCTATCCGAGATTGTTGTTGTTGGAGGGACAGAAGGCTTTGATCGGGTCCGGGGTCCCTCGGTATCAGCATCAGTTTCTTCTCCCCCTCTTGTTGCAGGGCTAAACCACTTGAGTAATGCCGGCTGCTCCTCCTCCTCTTCTTCACGTCGCTGCTGTTGCTCTTTTTCCAGTTGGCGGGCCATGTCGCCAGCTTGCTGGACGCCAAAGTGACGCTCGAGCGTGTAGAGCAGCCACTTATTCGCTTCCCCGGAAGCGAGAACCATGTAAAGCGGCATGGATACAGTTCCAAACAGGGATCCATAGCCGACCCCAGCTCGTAGTCTTCCCATTAAGAGTCCCCATAGCGTTCCCGTGCCGATGGATGCTGTCGCCCAATTGATTGGATGCGATGAGGAGTGGGTCAGGTAATGCATCCCCTGTTCAATGCCAATGAACAACGCAGTGCCTACGAGAATCCTCCGAACGCGACCTCGACGTTGTAATCGCAAGTACGTACGTGGATGTAGCAGGGTCATCTTGCTTCTTTACGTATGTATATCAAAAAAAACTGGGGAGAAGTGGTTGTATTCTAAGTTGAATTAACCAACAAAACATAACACAGTTAGATTTACTACCACTGTATCTGCACAGTGGTCTGAGAAGTACTACGTAACTACTAGTATCGTTTTCGTCTTCGTCAAGTACAACTTTACAATTTTTAATTGTAAACGTCTGGGGATGCTTTGGCCCAAGCCTTGGGGAAGGTATAGCAATATAAATAAAATATAATTTTTGATGTATTGTAACGATCGAACATATGCTCTAATTAGCATGTCCACACTCTTTACTACTACCAGGTGGAATTTGAATTTCTCGGCGATTTGAAAGCAAAAATATGGCTGTCAATGCGGCTTCCTTAGGCTGGAGCGGCTTCAGAGATTGATACGATGACGATGGTGAGGAAATAGGGGGGTCTAGATGTGCAACAGGTGCAGTTTCTACCGCGGGTATAACGACACAGCGGTAAACAGATGGATCCACTCGCGCAATACAGCAAGAAGCCGCCGCCATGGCGCGCGGAGAGTCAGAACGTGCTACAGAAATCGATCGGATACGAACTACCAAGGCTACTGGAGCAAATCGAAGCCACAGAAACATCTGGGCAAGATGTTGTACAGAGTAGCCACCACGGACTCTGAATTTCTGAAAGGAAGGAACACCAATCTTTCATTCGACTTTGGCGGGATTGCGCGCAGCGATTCCTACAGGATTCCGTATTGGTTGGTTCATATATTATATAGGTATGCTAGACAGCAGTTGTCGAACGTGGGTATACGCTTTCGTGCATTCGTCCGTGAAGTGAACGTCGAAAATGGGACTAACATTCTCGAAGTAAGCGCCCTACATCCGAGGAAAAGGCGGACTGTAGGCCCTACAGTAGGGGGAACAAAAAGGGCTCTCGTGCTCCATGTGCTTTGCATTACTGGTACCACGACCGTCAAAGTGTGCTGGGCACGTAGTGGCGTTGCAAGAGAGGGGCGTGTCTGCAGCCGTGATGTTTTAGCTCTGTGGAAGCTAACATTTATTCTTCACAACCCGAGATATTTGCAAGCTTTGCCATTGTATCCTTGATCCGATCATCCTTTTGTGTACAGGATATGGCAGCGTCTATTTGGGAAGGAGGAGATGCGTATCCTCATGGTTGGATTGGATGCGGCCGGGAAAACCACCATCCTGTACAAACTCAAATTGGGGGAAGTTGTCACCACCATTCCAACAATTGGTAGGTCTGCCTTGACTTTATCTGGCCAGAGTGGATACAAATACGCTTGATTGTCTCTTAATCGTCGGTGCTACCTTGCTGCCTGCCCGTTCAGGTTTCAACGTTGAGACTGTAGAATACAAGAACATCAGCTTTACAGTATGGGATGTAGGCGGTCAGGACAAGATTCGGCCGTTGTGGAGACATTACTATCAAAACACTCAAGGATTGATTTTCGTGGTCGATTCCAATGATAAAGACCGTATCGACGATGGTACGTTTATACCAAGGGACTCATTGTGCTTGGACCCTTTATGCTACAATTCGGTTCGCTGCAGCTCGCGAAGAACTACATAGAATGATGAATGAAGATGAATTACTCAATGCTGTTCTCTTAGTGTTTGCGAATAAGCAAGATCTTCCGAAGGCAATGGCCCCAGTAGAATTAACCGATAAGCTAGGCTTACACTCTCTTCGAGGAAGAGAATGGTTTATTCAAGCCTGTTGTGCCTCCACTGGTGATGGACTTTTCGAAGGTCTTGACTGGTTGTCTGACACTCTCCGCCGCCGAAAGAGTTAATGGTACCACACGGGTCTTGTTGAAAATAGCTCGCCGCTGGTTTCAACAGCTACAGCGGTTATGGCGTTCCTAGTCTTGCAAACACGCTTGCGTGGTCGGTACCGCTCATAGACACTAATTCCGATGTTTTGCTTTATGGAACAGCGTCTTTGGCGAGCCGTCCTGTAAATGCTTGCATACGGGATTGGCTAAGTATCTCACAATGGTACACCACGATCTGACGGGAGAAGTACCAACACATATACAGTTGCCTCTTTGGGCACTCCCTAAAGTTAGAAACGCAAACCATGTATTAAATTGGTCTGCATTCCTTGGGTTTTGCCGCACTTTCTTTGTATGTGGCCAAGGTCACATTGGCGATGTGGATTCTTGCGTAACTCCGGCCGGGCCCGGATTCTTCCATCCGGGCCCGGAATGGAACTTTGGCCTATTCAGGTGGAAGGTCCAGAAGGTAGGCGTTGAGAGAGTATATAGATCTAGAATAGGCGAGGGGAATAGACACTTATTTCCTTCTTGCATTCGTGTGTGTGGAGTACAAACAAAAGAAAAATGGGGTTGACATTCTCAAAGTAAGTCCATCATTGCGCTTCGTAGGGACGGTGGAAGGGGGAATCCAAAGGGAACAAAAAGGGTAGGGGCGGCTTCTCCCCAAGATTGGGTCCTCCATAAAAGAACTGCTTGGGGGCTCTCTACGGGATTTCTTGGTGCCATGATTACGGGGTTGATTCCTCTCGTAGACATGGACTCCCTCCTTTCGCCATGGAATAGTATGCATGCGATGCGAAGCTGGAGAACCGAGCGGGACGTGCCGTAGGGGGAGCGCAGGGGAAAATCTAAACTACAAAAAAAAGGCCGTGTTGAGGTTCACAAAGATGTGTCTTGACATGTTGTGGCTCGTTTTGTGCTATACAGAATCTGGCAGCGCCTCTTTGGAAAGGAGGAAATGCGCATCCTGATGGTAGGACTGGATGCCGCTGGTAAAACGACGATCTTATACAAACTCAAATTGGGAGAGGTCGTGACGACCATCCCAACAATTGGTAAGTTGCTCAAGGTGTTGACTTGCGAAGTTACCATATCCAATTGACTATCTTGTTCAGGTTTTAATGTTGAGACTGTTGAATACAAGAACATTAGCTTCACTGTGTGGGATGTAGGTGGACAGGATAAGATTCGCCCCCTATGGAGGCATTACTACCAGAACACCCAGGGGTTGATTTTCGTGGTCGATTCCAATGACAGAGATCGTATCGATGATGGTACGTTTTTACCTTTTCGCTTCACTATTTGTTTCTCTCCATCATATAGTATATATATGGTGTCTGCAGCCCGTGAAGAACTCCATCGAATGATGAATGAAGACGAACTGCTTAACGCAGTGGTACTAGTGTTCGCCAATAAGCAAGACCTTCCCAAAGCCATGGCCCCTGTAGAATTGACTGATAAACTAGGATTGCACTCTCTTCGGGGAAGGGAATGGTTCATCCAGGCTTGCTGTGCCACTACTGGTGATGGATTATTTGAGGGTCTTGACTGGCTGTCAGATACTCTCCGCCGCCGCAAGAGCTAAATGCTCGCCATTTGTGTTCGTCCGGAACGGACCTTCTTTGGACACTATTTTATTAAGTTATCGTAGTCCGCATTCTTGTGTCTGTTAAGCACGCTTGCGTGCTCGAACGTGATACCGGCTCAAAGACAAGAATTCCAATGTTTTCCTTTGTGGAATGGAGTCTTTGACGAGCTTCTCTGTAAATGCTTGCACACAGGTGTGGCTTCCTCTTCTGAGTGAAATAGAACACGGTATCTTAGATGTAATGGTATCCTATACTCCTGTACTTGGCCCGTTCATTGTAGTCCAGCCCGTTCGACCAGTTTTCAAGAGTAAGGGTTTCGGATACCCGCAAAGGCGAGTTCCTGGACCATCTCTTCCATAGTATACTTCCTATGAGCTCGTGAAAGGAGACCTAGTGCAGCGGGTTCTTCCACCGGAAATATCGGTGTTCGGAGGAGGCTCAGATGGATGTCCGTTGTTTCCAGAACAAACGGCGGTGATCTGCGGGTGGTAAAATGACAAGCAGTCACCGATGGCAGTCCATAATCGGGCGTGCAAGTACGGCTGTTGTTTTCGTCAGATTTCGGTCCATGTCGAAGCCTGGCAAACAGAGTTACCGCTTCGGCCACGCACCGCGCGTGGAAGTTGGGTTTTTCTGAAGCTGCTTTAGTATTCTTATGCACCAGTTCAAAATCATAGAGTACGGCAGAATTTGAGGGAGCACAAGTTGGAACCCACACTAAGTCGTAGCCGTAACCGCATACAAGATCACTCTGCAGCACAGATTGAATACAGGGCCAAAGAGCAGAATGGATGGCTACGAAGGGCCCGCATTCGACGAAATTTGTCCAGATCCCTTTGTATTTTGATTTCTGTTCCTGGCTGGCATACAGCATAGAATGGGTGGTGTAACTGTCGCTGGAGTGAACAGGTTGCCCCATTAGGATGTTCTCTGCACTCATTTCCGCAACAAACTGGGAGGGGTCGAAAGAGAATTCCGCGTCATCATCAAGCAGTAAAATGTACTCATAGTTTCCCATAACACTCTCCGAATCCATGAATCTCTTCACATACCACCATTTCATCTTTCGCGGAACCGATACGATGGCACTCGTTGCTCGCTTGGCCCACTCCTGGTCAAGCCAATACGCATCGTCATACGAGAACAACCAAATATCAAACTGTTCGGGATCAAAGCGACCTAGCATCTTATTGACATGTTCTTTGCTGTTGGAGCCAGCAAATGTCACCACCAACGACTTTTTAGCTTGACTCGGCCCCCTACTGGGATCTGATGCTTCATTAATACTCGCTCCCGGTCCCAAGAAAGTATCCATTCGCCAAAATTGAGTGTACTTCTTCCTGCTATGGTACTCAGCAGTGGCCCAGCTGCTGTGCAGGAGCGCCTCACTGACGTTTGCTCCAAAGGTATCTCGGAGAATTAGATTGTTGCTGTCGTCCATTGGATAGCCGAAACGTCGGTCCGCAGGAGTGAATCCCTCCCACCAGAATAGGGTTCCTGGACTAAACGTCGTCATGTTGTAGGAGAGGCTCGATATGGAGTCGTTTACTACGTCTTCTTTCTCTTCCAGCATGATGTGGAATTGGTGAAATCCATCTTCCAAGTCCAAGAACATGGCTTTCACGACATTCTTCCCCAGGTATGTAAGCAAATTCCATAAAGGTTCGCATGTTTTCGGCTCCCCGTCATTGTACGAGCAAATTCGGAGTCTTGGAAAGGATGCCTGTGTACAATTGTGAGTTCCATTTGTGCCCTGTATTACTCGAACCTCAATGATTACACCCGAATATGCAATCCATTCGTATCGCTGATCAACTGGCGTTGCATGCTCTATCCGACAAGGATGATGCTCTGCCACCGTCAGAGTACACCAGGTGATACAGAATAGAAAGACCAAGTACAAAAAATTCAGCCTTGGCATAATAAAAGCTCCCTTGAAGTATCCTGGTGTTGTTTGTGACCAGTTGCTTCTTTGCTAATCATTCAGCAGAGCATACAGCGTGATACAGTCATTGGCTATTTGTTCTTTCTTCTTCCTCGTTTTTCAATTGAAAATATATTTTAGATTCTCTGTGGAACTTGTGTATCAAACCCTACCATTGCCAGAGAAATACCGTACTATCGCCGGAGGCTTTGGTGGCTACCATGTGTAGTCACTGTAGTGTTTCCCATACGCAGAACAGTAGGAAGTCATCCAAACCTCAGCTTTCCGAGATCTATTCCTCTATCAGTCTTCCGATTTAACTCTGAATGCTTTTGTGTAACACTTAACTGGCCCTACCCTGACCGAGATTCAGCATTCTTGGAAATTCTGACTTCAATTTAGACTAGCATGCCTGACGCATAGGAGGTCCACAAGCCGGTGTTGAAGCTTGTAGAACTTAAGAAATACAAACAGGATAGTGAACCCCATGGAGCATCGGACGAGTGAATGTCATACAGTATTGTAGACGTTCGCGCGGAAATTTTGTTGCCGGCTGCCAGACTACATGTATTACCCAGGACGGCGGGTTTCAGTACAGTAACATCTCCTCTGGAGACTATCCGCGGCAAACACTGACAGGTCATAGCACTTTACCCACTTCGTGGGATCTGCTGATCCCATACAGTACAGAATTACGGCAGCGGATCGATGGTATGAGCCACCAAGTGGTTCGTTACTTCCAGGTACAATTGGATTCTTCATCCAGCGAACCCGCTCATGGGATGGGTGCCCTGGGTGCATCCATAGGCAACGTCTACGGTACACGCAGATTCGGAATCATTCGGTTGAAGTGCGGCGAAAGTGTTGGACGTAGAAGTCGCGACGACGACCTCCAAGCCCAGCTCAAGAGCCAGTGTTTCCGCCCGGTGAAGAGCCAGTGGTAGCTTGTCCAATGGCATGGAAGCCGTGCATACCGCCCGCTGGACAAGTGCAGAGTCAGGATTCGAGCGAGAGACGTAAGAAAAGAGACACTCGGAAGACGACGACGAGACGAAAACGCAGATTCCTGGTCGCAAGGGCGTGTCTTGGCTATGGCACGGCAGACACGGTGAATGTCGGGGCATCAGTGCGGGCGGTCCGGCACCATGGCGCGGCTTGGCACGGTAATTTCGACGGTCATTTTATGCTCTTTATCATTGTTTGATGAACTTAATGGTGGAGTATATGGATGCATACTCGAAGAAAATATTCCTGTGTGTGGGTTACGTGGTGTGTTTCGGTGTAGTAAGCGACGCAGCGCCGTCCTAACTTGTTTTTTTTTTCTGCCCCACCTCGTGGCATTGACGGCCTCTATACGCTCTCTCAAGACTCTTCCGAGTGCATTGTTGCTTCTCAGACAGGGATTTATAGGCACCTCATCCGAACGAGAACGCTTTCCCTGTGCTGAGACCAAAGGGAGTAGTCGTTTGGACCACCACTACTATCCACCACCGAAGTCAGGGGGTGCTCAACGTCCAAAGAGTGGGGGGGAAAGCGCCATTTACCACCTTTACAAGCGCTCTGAGGCGACTTCCAGTGTCCTGGTCTTTCTCTGACGTTTTACTCCAGTGTTCCTTACAGTCAGCGGTGAAGACCATTGATTGAGTGAGAAGGGACCCTAGGAACTGAGAAGAGCGTTTTTACGCACGCTGTATATAGACATAGGTACAGAGAGTGAAGCCCCGACGAGAAATCCGAGTTCCGTGTTGTATCCATGGAGAAGGAAGCTTAAATGAATGCGTTTGCAACGAGTAGCAGTCCAAGTAACAGTACGGATCATTCGAGACGCGAGACGACCAATCACCACGAAGAAAAGGGTGGACTGGCTAACCACGGTAAGGAAGACTTAGATCCGAGGTTCTCGTACTCCGCCGCTCAACAGGCCAAGTCAGACTTTAAGAAAGCGCGGAACGGCAGTCCTCGGAGCGACCATCAGAAAGCGAACTCAGACTTCTCCCCGCCTCACGGTAGAAACAGGAAATACATATCGGTGGCTGCGTCAAAGGATCAAGGAGACGACGACGGTGTCCGAGGAAGAAATATAACAGTGGAGGAAGAGGCAGACAGATCTAGAAACGGTGTTGCTCTTGGTGTCTCCTCGAGCTTTTGCAACTCTATAGCCGCTGGCTCTTCGGAAGGCAGCGGGGACCATCGCGGTTCCGAAATTTCGGACAGTAGCATCGAGTATCAACCACCGATAGGTGGTTCGAGTTATACTGGTATTGGAGCCAAGACGCCAGGACCTGTTAGTACAACGCGCCATCAAAATATAGGAGACAAGAAGTTCGATTTTGGTGATATTGATTTTGCTATTCAAGAAGACGAAGACGACGACGAGGAATTGGAACACAAGGAAGTCCCTGAAAAAGGATCCAGAGATAAGAGCCCGTCCAATAGCAATACGTGTGTTGCCTCACCTGCAGCTTCACGGTCGTCCAACTCCAACCAACGTTCTCATCTTGAGTCGATTGAGGCTCTCTCCAGCTCTCCAACTGAGGGTGTCATCAACGTGAAGGTAGCCCCAAGTAGCACCCAAAGGGAAACAAATTGTGAACGAAAGACTTCGTCCACTACTACAGACGCCTCATCTTCTACGCAACTTAGCAGATCGTCTGGTTCTAAGAAACCGCCTAAACGCTCTCCAACATCGTCCCCTAGACTGTTCAGATTTGTTCCTTGTTCAAATTTATGCACCGCATCCTCTGGAGCTATAGCGCCGAGAGCAGACGAACCGGAAACTGTAGCGAGGAAGGCTTCTGATATGGCAGCCTCTGGAAGTCCGGACAATATGGTGCCAACGCAGTTACAGCGACGTATCCGCGGCGTAGTGTGGGATTTTGATAAAACAGTGTTGCGTATTCACGCTTTTGCAAAACGAATATCTCCCGCTCATGTACCGAAACGACGATTGAGTGAAGATTTTGCCGATCTGGAGGGATTTAAGAGCGTTGTGTATCAATTGGTTAAAAATGATATTAAGGTGGGTATTGCTTCCTTTGGGAGGCACGACGTCATCAAGGCATATTTAGACAGAACTTTTCCGGACCAAACGATCTTTACGCCGGAGGATATTTGTACGCCGTCCTCTCTCAATATAGATGGCCTGCGCGATGGGTGCGCCGTGCCCGGAGGAAAATCTGCCCAACTAGAACAGTTCATCTCGCGATGGGGAATCAAGAAAGAGCAGTTGGTGTTTTTTGATGGTAAGTGGACTGCGACGTGTGTCTATCTGATTTTGTAATTCTATCCCTGGTGGCTGGGTACTGTGCTCAGACGATTACAATAACGTAACCAACCTGGATCACGAAGGCTATAAGTGGTACTTCCACACACCCCAGGGATTCACCTCCCTTGTGTGGGCAGAGGCTACAAAAGTCATTCTGGGGGAAAAGAAATGTGAAGAGATGAAAGAACCGGAACGAGATGACCTAGAAACAACCAGGCAAAAATGCAGCGATGCATTTATTGCAGAAAATGAGAATCCAAGTACCGGAGGAACTGTCAAATTACAGGTACGTTGCTGTCTCGCAGCTCCTCTGACACAAGGCTCTCCTTGACCTGGTGATTGTGATACACAGGCTCCTCCTACAAAGGGCAATACCAGTAGGGAAGGCGAGGCAGCATCTCGAGATGTTCATATGGCATACAGTGGGGAACCTAAGAAATGAAGGTTTCAAGGTATTATCCCGCTATTTCACAATGCCAACTCCATTCTGTGCCATCAGACCTAAAAGAAGAACCCTCCGTGATTTTTTCAGCAGAATATAGCTTGTTACTGCGACCAAAAACGCAGCCGAACGTTTTATTGTAAGGGTGACAAATTCTGCATCCAAGACAGGGGCCTTACCATCCTCCAGAAGGAATCCTTCGTCGTATAATATCTTGGGGAACTGCATAATTAGGCTGAGCCATGTCTTCGACATGCCAGGTTAGGGCTACAATCACATCCTTCCTGCTGTTGTGATTCTCCGCTTTCCATTCGATTCTTGATTTTACCTTATCAACGTCCAGTACCTGTATACATGTTTTTAAGATGGGAAATAAATTCATAGTTGGCGCTGCTCGGGTGTATGCATGGTCACGTACCTCTTCACATCTAAGAGTTACGTTGGTTGACGGATCGTGTCGATCACTTAGAACTTTTCGTAGATTTTCCACGACCGGTAGTTCCAGAGGGTTCCCTTGATATTCTCGCTGGAGGGTGGAAAAGTAGGAAAAAAGCATTCCTAAATTTGCTTTGTAGCACCGTCCCTTTTGATTGAGCATGCTCTTGCTCAGATGCCGCTGCATCGTCTCTCTTAGCGAGATGAGAACAGACAGCAACCTTTCAGAAGGGTGGTTGCCGGACGTATCCCCAAAGATGTGCATAGCCAGTTGGTGATGGCGACGACAGAGGGAAAGTAGCATGGCCATCATGGACGTTAATTTCTCGCAATTCAAAGCATGCCCACTGCTATCTCGTGGGCCATTCTCCCATAACAAACAAATTATTTTCACCATCCCGATACAGGGATCTGGATCCTCGGACAAAGTGCCTTCTTGGCCAAAGGCAACGCAATAGTTACGCACAAACCTGTCATTATCAGCGATCTGGCACAAAACAGCAATAGTTTGCCAGCAATGATAAAACATATCCGGATTTATCGCATCACTGTCACTATGAGGAGAGGGTGGGGCACACTCCGGGAGGTGCAACAACGACTCAATACTGCGCAATACTGACAAGCTTCGCTTCATGTTTCCCTCGCAAAACCGCTGGATTACCGCTACCATGTATTTCGAAGCACATGGGCACTTAAACGCTATTTCTATTATCCGCCTGGCAAGTGCAGCTTCCACTTCCGTGGGAGAAAACTTGGGATACGAAGTACCTTCCTTCTCCGGCGACAATAACTCGATTGCCTCGACTCGAGGGTATTTGGTTGTAACTGTATTGTCAATATCACTTTCATTGCCGATGTTATAGTGCCTCCACAATTTTTCATCTATTGTTCTCGCAGCTTTATCGGCCATCAAGAAGGTCGATGCCAATTTATAACTATGGGAATCATCATCGCGTTCACGTAGAAGCAGGAACAGCATCAGCTTTAAGGGGCCGTTTGCTGTTTTGCGCTCACGACCCGCTGGAACGATTAGAGCAGGAAGACTGCGAGGACCAGTGTGCATAAATGCGCCACAATCGGGAGTGAATTGACCAGATCTCCTTTGTCGAATTGGTAGCATTTGTACACGCCTCCAAGAAATCTCACTTCCATGGTTTTCAAGTGCAGTACACTCTGACAATTTCAGTTTTATCGGTGATTGAGGTCCTAGCAGCATCGCAGCTATAATACCTATCACTTGCCGACACATTAAATTCACCGAAACGTGATTGCTTCGACAGGATAAAGTAAACAAAAACTCCCACAGCGACTCAGTTCTGTCCGGAAACCGAGATACGCATGTAATCGAGTTGAGGCAATCCACGATAATTTTCATTATCAGCAATGGAGGTTCCGGGCAGGCGTAAATTAGCTCTGTCAAGCTGTGGCAATGGTTGTTCTGAAGGATCCACTCCGCGCATTCTCGAGTACCTTCTAGTGCTGCGGAATCGATATTCAGGGCGTGAGTTACCACAGTTGCAAGCAGCGAAGAGACAGAACTTCTGACAGAGAATGCTGGGGAATGCAACATGGTAACAAGCCACGATTGGTCGTGGTGACCGAAAAAATGCAGCAGGCCCTTGGTAATATCTCCAGGCGCTGATTCCGTGCTCACGGTATTTTCGAGCTTCTTCAGACCCGCTTCTACTGGACCAGTCCGCTCCGTGCGCGACATTGTATTGATAAGCCAGTCTGCTATGAGGGATGCCTCCACTTGCTGAATTTGTTCAGCCGAAAGAATCGTTGGAATGATCAATTCACACATGAGACCTTGCAACCTCTCGGAACACAGCCAGGAGCTCACTCTGAGTAGAATATTGTCTCGGTGGATGTCGGTCACAAGCTCTCGTGGGATGCTTATGGGTTTTTCACGATTCTGGGTGCACTCGGGTAGCACCTTACTATACAATAGCATGTATGCGCTTCTCGAGTTTGTAGAAACATCATTAGAGCCGTAGCATTCACTCTCTAATATCTCCTCGTCCAGGTCCACCTCAAAAACAGCAGTATCATCAAATCGATACCATATTTCTTTGGCGATGGCATCTGTTATGTTACTTCTGGTTGTTGCTGAACGCCCTCGCAGTCGCTGTCGTTCTTCTTGCTCTCTATCTCGAATGTAGGCGTAATAATGCCCATGCCCAGATCCACCGCTGTGGACAATTATACCGACAAGTTCGTACTTATAGTGATCGGGTTGATCTGGGCCGTTAGCTTCCTGCAAGACCGCAGAACGGCAGTACGGCCATAAATCCAGCTTCATTGGGAAGACGAAGCGATCGTGAAGCTTTTCGGATTCCAGAGTCGAAAAGTTGAATACGAACCGTTTAGCGTGGACAAAGATATAGTCTTTCGGGTCTTCGATCAAAGAACGTCGCTGAGTGGAGACAGTTTCTGTATCATTCGGTCCTTCTACTTCCCATTTGTAGTCATTTATCAGTTCCCCTATCGTCAAATCGCGCAGCGAGTTTTCAAGAGTTTTCATTCCTTTCACATCACAGCTTATGCAATATTGATGGTTCTGACGTTCCTTATAACGGCCAGTGCCGTCTAAGGCGTTCAGATAAACGTATTCGTTGAACCCGATCACTTGTTCCAAAGCGTGTCTCGAAGCAGCTTGATGTCGTCCTTTCTCGCCGTGAATTCCATCGGTAACGTGGTTTAGTACACCTAAGCAAAAATCGTGAGCATCTTGCTGTTGTGAAAGGTCCATGGAATCGGAGGAGTCGTCGGCATACGCGGTGCATAAAGGTGTGGGGTCATAATATCTGCGCTCTGAACAGTGTAGCACAGAAAACGTACGCTGGAGTTCTCTTAAAAACGGATTGGAAAGAGGAAGCTTCGGATTGGTCCCTTCGCCAGCACTCAAAACCATCAGGCGGAAGGGCGGGATTGCATACAACAATTGGATTACAGTGCTCATATAGCAAGTATTTCCAAGGTTTTTCAAGCCCAAATAACCACTTTCGCTTCGAAGGAAGTTCTCTGGATTAATACCCCAATGGTCAGGGGCCGAACCGACGATTTCACCTTGCCACAATGTCAACCCAGTGGTGCATGATGAAAGCTGCCTGAGCCAACTGCTGACCACAGAACGTATGCGATTGCTTTCAGCCATTGAAGAGTAGTACTCTGACACGATAAGATGTACAACTTGGTATGCCATATCGCGGCTCTTGCTGCTTCGGGCAATAGGTTCAGGGTGGTCGGCATGAGTTTCCGAGACGTCAAACATGACGCAACTCAATACTTGTTCTAGAACGCGACATACAGTCGCTTCTTCGCCTGGCATTAGTTCACTCCGATTCTTCTTCCAATGCAGTAGTACAGATATACATGACTTCATCAGCTTCAGATAACCAATGATCGTCGGATTTTCACCACAAACAACACTTCCTCTCGATTCACCTGTCACAGAGTACTGTTGATCTAAGAGGGGAGCGAAGCCTCGCCGAAGGACAGCTTTATATACGTGAGGGTCGATCTCTTTTGCCTTTGGCTGCACTACTTTTTCCATAGAACTCTGAAGCAGGGACGCTACACGCGAGATTGGAATACCAACTCTATCGGCTTGGCCTGCCAAGCATAACGTCTCAGAGATGATGTCGAACAACATGATCACTAGACGGTTCCTCTCAGTATCATCACAGTAGGTAGCACACAGGTCCATTGAGTCGTTCCCTGCTTTTATGAGACTCTGCAACAAGTGAGCGCAGGTTTCGGGCTGCGTGTTAACAAGAAACTGAAGTTCCATTCTACAGGCTCTTAGAGCGTATTCACCAACTGGCGGATTTTTTTCAATAGATTCTACTAATGTTTCAATGAGATCCTGAGCATCTTTCGCCTTCTCCGAGCTTCGCACCAATGAAGCATGTATTGCAAAGACTGAACGTACCAAGCCGTCTCGAACAACACCATTAACGGAGAGTTTTCCTCGGCATTGGCTCATCAGTGCGGTTACAACATTCCTAAGTCTATCGCCTACAGGTTCGAAACGAACAGGACTGATATCCTCTAGCAAATTTCCTTTCGCATCCTCGACCAATGCATCCCGACAAAAGTACCTCATGAGGCTATCCTCAGCTTCGCTGCCCAGAACCAGATGGAATAACACTGCAACATGGGCGTACAATGCAAAGTCCGCTAGCAATGGAAAGAGATCAGTGACAGATGACAGCTTCCCTATGGCTGTTATCACCTGAGGAATAGCTCCATTATCATCATTTTGAATGAGATTGTCACTGCTATTGGCTAATCGCAGACCCGCCTGACAGGATAGGAACAGCCGTAGCAACTCCGGATACCTTTCCGGGAAATTCATTGGATGGCACAGACGGAGAAGTTCCACACCATTCTGAACACGAGCAACATCATCGTCGAGTGCTAGCCTCAGGAATAGCGAAAACTGCTCATGTTCGTTCCAGGAGAATCCAGAAAGTATATCGTTAAGTTCTTCCCGTAACAAAGTCCACAACGGAACGTTTGTAGTAAGTGTAGCCCTTAGGTTGGAAGTTTCATTACTGTAGGGATACGCTTGTATATCCCTATGCTGGTGAGCCAAAGATAGCATTTCTGAATCTGGTGTGTTGATGAATATTTCATTCCTTCTGATTGCACGGAGAATTTGACTCTTGACCACATCTGTCTTTGTTCGCGATGCAAGCCGGTACAGGCAGAGAAAGTCGTCAAGGGATAACAGCCCGTCTTTGTCCTCGTCGAAGTCAATGAAAATTTCCAGCGAAGTTACGTGCTCATCTTTAGTGGGAATACCGTATTTGTCAGAGAAGCGTTCGAAATCATCAGCCGACATCATAGTCTCGCCACTCTCACTCTGCTTCGAGTTCGCACACTCGTAAAACCAAGTGCGAAATATCTCGCTCGCCTCCTCCGTAATTTGGTTATTCTTCAAAAGCGGAACTCTGCGGCCGCGAGATTCTTCTGAGTCATTCCCAACGGACTCAATTTTCGATATCCAGTTATCCCAGTGCTTCTCCACTAGAAGTTGCATGGAGCCGCGTTGACAGCCTGAATGCAGCTCTCCCAAAGTTAAGCATCTCTTCCGCCACGAAATACTGTATTTGCTTCCGTCGTCGAGAAACGTAGACAAAGAAAGATTTTGCGAAGCGTAATGTAAATTGTTGCTTATCTCGTCCCAAATACACCGGAGTTCTGTATTAAGCCGGCGTTTTATTGTCCATCGAAAAATAGTTTTTTTCTCTCCATTACTGACCTTCATTCGATCGACTAAATTTGCCAATTTACTGTCCACAATCACTTCAACGTACGTGCTCAATGGTACGAGCGATGCTATCGTGGTAGAAGATGGAGCCTGTGGACTGAGATCAGATTCCTCTAAGAACGCGACGTATAAAGAGCAGAGTTTCTTAGCGACATTTGAATCATGCCTGCTTAAATTAGCAAGCTGTTTAAATTCTTCGATGGCATCGGCAACAGTCTCACTTGATGCATTGGAGCAGTACGTAACTGTGAGTAGGTCCCGTACCCTGGAGAAGATGTCCATCGAAGTATCCTCAATACATAATCTCCAAGGTACATCCCTACCTAACATTGCTTTTGGGGAAGAATTGGCGATAAAAAACCTATAGTCGAACCAACAATGTGAACCGTGCAAGACACCCAAGGCCTCGAACTGGCGGCATAGCTTTAACCGATCACCCGACGAGAGTGTTGCTACCTCAGCGTCACAAACTTTCCAGCAAAGACCAGTGGGCAATATTAGGCCTTTTCCGAGATTGGCCAGAATGAAGCATTCTACCCACATTTGAAAACGATTAGGAGCCGTGACAGCAGATAATCCGCTGGAAAAATATTTGCCTGTTGCCAGCAAACTGAGGATTTCCGCACAGCTACTGTCAAAGATATTTAGATCCTTGCTCGCATGTGACAAACTGAAACTCTTCCCATCATTTTCCCAAATATCTGCTAAGCACTTTGCAAGCTCCGGTCCGGTTGTTTCTGTCGAACAGGCTTTCGAAACTAGGAGACATCGCTGACAGTAAAGCAGTCGTTCGGCCCAACAGGTAAATATATCGGCATAACAAGATGATACCGACTTAGAGTAAAACGTGTCTAGCAGAAGTTCTAGCCTCTTTGCAGAGAGACAAATACTCGTCTTGCTCAACAAGAGATACGTCAGCAACTGCAGCCTGTAGTTCAAAGGTGGTACTTCCGGTTGGTCCCGGAGGCATTGGTGCTTGGCGACTTCGCACAAATCATCTATCAGCGTGTCGACCATGGAGTTCTTTTCTTCTAGAAGTTGAATTGGGGCATCAGCCGCGTCGTTGTCCTTCCGTAAAATTACGTGTGCATGCAGTAACTCGGTGAGAATTATGGTCGAAGCGTCAGCAAACGTGGATTCCGTGATGTTTCTCAGAGAAGACACCGCATATACTCTCAGGAATTTTCCATACTCTGCAGTGGCCAGCAATTCAATAAGACGGTCTCTCGCAGCCTGTTGCAGCTCATTCGAAAGTTGAAGGTGCTTATCTGATCTATCTAAAAGCACGCTGTGTTCGGTAGCTCTGTGAAATGTTTCCATACAAGTTTCGAAGATTTCATCGCCTATCTGTTCGCATTCCTGGTGTAGCTTTGTGCTGAGAGGACGCATACGTACATCATTGAAGTTTATATCACCAGCTTGAATACACCAAAGGGCATCCATAAGTTCTCTGATGACGATTTCGCTATCAGGACGAGGACAACGGCTCCCAATATCTGACAACGTACATATCATAGACTTGTTCAACCTGTGAGCAGCAATCGCTTTGAACATCGTAGTGATGCACTGAACTTGGATATCTGAGAATAATGAAGCCTGCTCTGTCAACATGGTGGAGAACTTCTTGGCAATTTGTGAGTTCCCCTCTCCTTCTGACAGTGTCAAAAACACCTGACAAACCATGGAAGCGAATATTTTTACGTTATTTGATACAGTGATTAGCTTCATCAACGACTCCATATGATTCAAGGCTTCCATATTATGCGAGTTACCGAAAATAGTCGTCGCGTGATCAAATTCGTCCAATAGGATGAGTATGCTGGCTCGCGTCCAATCCGAACTACGGGTGTCAGCTCCACCACTACACTCTGTATCCATTGTGACACGGACAACAGAATCAATGCTTTGGAATGCTCGAAGCTTTTCACTAAACTTCGTGGAGCGGAGGGAATCCCAATGCCTTAAAAGTGAGATCATGTTGCCAACATAAAGTAAATGGGACACCTTGCAGCAATGTCCAAGCAGTGACAGGGAGCACCTGATGGCTAAGCTGTTCATATACTCCCGAGACGATTGCATTGCGCTAACCTTCCGAGTGCACCGCATAACCTGATAAACGACATATACTGCGAATGGAGTCGCAACCTCTGTACGCACGTAGTGCAGAAGGTCGCCAATAATATCCAGCACAAGAGGATGATCCCAAACAAGCTTGCCTAAAGAAACCGATGTAATTCTCCGGAGGACTGTCCAAAACAGCGAAAGTCCGTGCTCTTCCAAAAACTTGCACTGCACGCGGGAAATTTTGCGATCAAAAGGCGATTTTTCCCAGGGTAGTAGCTGATCCTCCACGCAATGCCGATCTAGAATTGTAGATAGTGCGCTTAGCAAGTTTGTTCTACTAACTTGACTCAACGGACATATGCCGCAGTCATCATTGAAGAGAAGCTGTACGGTCAAGCCACTAAGGGAGACGTTTTGCTCTTCATTGACATGTTCATTTCCGACAAGTTCCTGAACTATGGACAAATCGTAGGGAAACGACGCACCTACTATTTCCGGAAGCACTTTCTCATTTAAACCTTGTAAAAGTTCGTCGCAATGATAGTGGCTTGCATGCTCACTTGTCGACCGGATATATACTCTCTTGTCACTAAGGGCGTCGATGTAGGTTGTTTTAGGATAAGATCGCTTTAAACGATCTGAGGGAAGCGTTACCCACTCATCATATTCCGGCCCGAATCCGACAAATGCACCTCGTACATCAATTTGCTCTCCAAGAGGAGAATAGACACGGTACCCCACTTTCCGACGGTTTGCTGATCCAGACGATTGGGCAGACAATACCGTGCATTTTTGCCACCCTAGCTTCTCGCTCCGTCCATCAACAATTTCTCCTCTTTCGTATTCTGCAGAGACAAATACATAACCCACAGTTTGACGGCTGGGACTCACTCTGTATAGTGAAACGGCAACACTTACCAGCAGCACTGTCTGTCGCGGTGGATAACGCTTGCGTATTTCTGATTCTGGACGACCCTATAGGAACGCGGACTTCTACTTCAATACCTGGAATTTGAGCCAGTATTTCGTTACCATCATTAAGAATCACTTGTGCCGCGTGGTAGGATCCATGATGTTCCACATCTAAATTATCTCCAAAATTCAGATTGCGCTGCCACGTCTCCTCATTGTCATGTTGCTCAACCCCTGCCCACTCATTTTGGTCCGTGTAAAATGGTTGATTACGATCGAGCACAATCTCTAGTAACCTTGTCCCACATAGTATGCCCTGAGGAAGATATGTCGTTTCTATGTCCATATCTTCCGCTGAGTAGATACCAAAGCTAAATGCTACGAATGCTGCTACCGACCCTGCTAATAGCGGCACGTGTTCCACGAAGTCCTCAGCAGGTGTTGAGTGATCTTGTGGAGAGGCCCCTTCACGCACCGTCTGTTCAATGACTGTCGATCCTGGAATCTTCAGAATGTTTTGCATTACAGGGATTAGCCTTTCTACGATTTCCTGTATCTGTGACGTATCCCGAGCCTGCTGCTTAGCTATTCTCAGCAGGGATTCCAAGCGTATGACACAAGCCGACAGAGAATCAAAAATGTTCATCTCAGTTCCTTCTTTGTTGTCGTCCTCGTTACTTTCCTTGTGCTCACTTTTCGATTCTTGCAGCCTTGATAAGAGGTTACTAGCCTGTATAGCCGTGGTCTCTGCAGTGGTGGCGATGTAAGACAACAATTCCTGGGTATCTTCCACACGAGTCGTGTAGGTCACTTGCGTATCTCCAGCCGCAGTACCACCACCACAACGTCCATGTCCTTCAGTCAACGGCGGTGACACGGGCGGACGCGCAGAGACCGTGTTTGAACCACTATGCGCGTTCATTGATGTAGTATTTGTTGCTGTGAATTCCCCTCCCGTGGTGGTGCTGGAGGTACTGGAATTCGTTGTTGTGCCACTACCAGCGGCAGAAGCAGAGCTTTGCTCATCCTTCTTGCTTCCCTTGAAAGGATTCTTAAAGCGAACCATGTTTCTCTCTATATGTCACGGCGAGGGCGATGAAAAACAATCTGGATTTCTTTGGTGTGGTTGAAGATGGGGCAAGTTGAACTCGGATTTATCGCATTGCTTGTACCACATACATAACCACAGAAATGTGGAAACAGTAGGAGCGACCTATCCAAATATGMCAGTGCAGCAACTTACATGGACATTTGCATGCTGTATTATGGAGCCGCGAGGGGCTTTCGTCGAATGGGATCCATTCAATGGGTGACGAACCGTGAAATCAATTCGTTCACTTAGGAGCGAAGAAAAACAGCCATACACGAGTCACGACCTGTGGTTCTCGTTACGCTGATACGATGGTTCGTCGACACTCAAGGAACCACATAAACTGCTATGTTTTGCGGAAGTTTGATAGACAGATACATGCTGTATGTGTTAGCACCTCGAATGTGCTAAAACTTCACTGATTTTGAAGTTGTAACTCTGCCACCACATGATACATGATGACAGATACGTAATGAATAATTCATGGCCTACCGACTGACGATTAACTGTGGATGACGACTAGACCCAAGCAGAGTGCAACAACAAAGAGGTACTACCAACTGCCACTACCTGCGCTTTAGAACATCTCTAGGATTTCCATCTACAAGCAAGGGAAATACACGTGTATACGTTTTCCTGCATTTGTTCCTGCTTGCCAACTAGCCTATACAAGAAATACGGTACATCAATCTGTGTCCTTCGTCATGCATTCGTCGTAGGCATTCGTTTTGCGCATAAGAAGGCCTTGGCATTACAAAGGGTCAACATTACGGCGTATGGAGGTGTGGGTTATCGTTTCTTGAAAGTTCGCTGCTTGGCCTCTCTATCATCAATAGCTAGTTCATCCTGCAGTGTACAGTGCCGTAATATCTCCCGCTTATTGCTCTCACAAAGTTCTCCATGAACAATCATTTCATCCAAGACTTGGTACGCCATGTGGAAGTTAAATATGATGTCCAGTTCACAGACCTGAGGAAGCAACCGGTAATCGTCACATAGATTTCGGAGAAGGTAAGGCGCATGAGATAGGCTTACGTTTTCGAAATATCGATCAAGCACCTCTACAAAGTGATGTATCACTTCCAGTGTCAATAACTCGTTATCATCTTGGTCGACGCACGCGATAAAATATAAGCTGGCGTATCTGCACCATCATCGAAACAGACATGCGAAAAATCAACCACCCCTTTTGAAATGAAAACGTTTGCACATGCCACCTACCTCTTATAGACTATCTTCTTATCTCTCCACTCCACAAAATTACACATTCGCTGCGGTCGATTGAGCACCATAGCCGTCACCTCACGCTGAATTCGCTCCCTCTCTTTCCCTTTGGTCTTAAAATCTCCATACCACTTCGTCAGCCGGATTTTGCCCTGGCGGCTGACGAGGAAAAAGAAATTAATCTGTGCCACACCGTGCAGAATAAAGCGAATGAAGCAGTACAGAGGCCAATGAATGGAGCGTATAGCCTCGACAACAACTTCAACTTACCATTGTATGAGCACACGCACGCAGTTATAGCTCCTCCATGTACCTCAACATTCGAACTCATTACTATCCTCCCCAGCAATCGTTCAACAATGCTTGTTGTTGGGCCGTTCTGGTGGCAATCTGCAAACTGCTGCATTGACATATTCTGAGGGACACAACAATCTTTTCTGCCACGTTTCTCGGAATCAACTCGGTCACCGCTTCTGGCAAGAATCTGCTCCAAGAGCCAAGAAGATGCGAAGCAAACAAATGTAATCCCTTCAGCATGCCTTGCAGCTACTTGAGCTTGGATATAGTGACAGTTTCTGAGACAAGCGAATGGCTACTCCATTAGATCGTAAAGGTACATCGATGATGCTCTCCGAAGTACAGTGGAAGTACAGCACACACGCGGAATACCCAGGTATCGTTTTTTTTTTCTTTTGGAATTATGACAATCAGTCTGATCGGCCATGGTTGTAGGGACGAATATGGGGGACGACGAACACAAGGTCTCGGAACAAGATACAAACGTTGACTACGGTGGTTCTATGCAGACGGGAATACAGGTAGCTTCTGATGATACCGGTAAAGCCTGTAGTCAAACGGGGTTTCTGAATTTGAGGATGTATCGTCCACTGGGTGGGTCCTCTGTAGTAGCTGAGTGAGACAGCGATCCCGTCTCCATCAACATCTAGTAGTGAACTGTCAGCGTTTCAGCCGTTGCCGTGGTAGCGAGCACTCGTACGTGAATCCTAGCTAGCCCGTCGATGACATCAAGATCGGTGGTCTATCAGCCCTGCACAATTGTAGCTCAGCTATTCTAAGTCGACGATACTGAGACGGGTCCTTTGACCATATACTGCTCTACATCTGGAGTCAATCTGTGGGGACTGCCCGGTAGCTGTGCAATGAACACGAAGAGTATGAGTTGTTTCCCTCAGAGAACCCCTTGAGGCAATAATGCGCACGTACCGAATCTTGCAGCACTTTCATGAGTCCTAGCACTTTCTCATCTTGGAACGGTAGACCTACGACTTGCACTCCTACAGGGCAGCCGGCAGCACCCCTTATGCTTTCGTCAGCTTGTTTACTAAACCGATCCTGCTGGCATTCAGGGGGCACATACTGTTGCTCAGCTTCCGTATCACGTACTTCAGTCACCGGCACAACTCCTGCAAATTGTTCGGCTCAGAAAATATGTACACTAAATTCAATAATTGAAGCCGAATTTACCTGCCGGGAAGTCAAACAAGTTCCATAGGAAGGTGTAGCTGCACGAGGGTGTCAGTTGGCTGCTATAAGTGTGCTTCAGGGCAGGGAGACCAGTTGCGGGGCAAACAAGAGCGTCCAGATTGGCATCTTCCCACCAACGGATGAGGGCCGTCTGCGGAAACCGGGAACACTTAGCAGTAGTGCCAGCCGTTCAAACGATTTAGGTGGCGTCAAGACTTACAAGCAATAGCTTGCGGGTTTGGAGTCGTTTCCAGTATTCCCACGTGGACAAGGGACCCGTGGACTGGAGTAGCCGGGCAACACGAGGCTCGCCTCGGGAGTTCAATATCTGTAAGGTTGCTCAAATTGGGCTGTATCGACACCGACATTTAGGTCAGTAACTCTCACCAACCTTAGCAGCTACAGGTTTTGCCCAATTAGGTACGTTCGCCAACGAGTACAGAGCTGAGTATAGAGGATGAAGATCTTCTCCATCTAAACCATCCAGAAAAGCTCTGAAAG
>LVLI01001311.1:0-17341 GCA_001687465.1 Halocafeteria seosinensis
GTACTAAAGTTGCCGTCTTTTTCTGAAGACCAAGTTGAAGTTGAAAAACACGTAGGCTCTCGTGTTTAAGCCGGCATAGCATAATATTTAAGCTGTATTTTGAGAATCTAAACGCGTCAAAACAATCGCCATTGCTTTATCTATACGATTACATGGACTAAATTTATTAAAAGAGTCTTATACAGTATATGTTGGGGATTGAAGTTGAAAAACACCGGATCGGTTCAGACATATTCCGGAGCACTTGTACCAGTGGAGAAGTAATTGGTAAGGTTCACAAGCCCACCCGTTTTGCCCCGGTGATGGCTCCAGATCCGCTTCCTTTTATCTCCCCTTTGCTATAAGATAGTCAACAACTAATTGCCCCCCTAAGCACCCAGCAGCGTTGCCCGCAATGCCACCAGTGTACTCCCCTTCAACATTACCTGTGGTCCAAGCTAAACAAACGTGTACACCCGGACACCACTGCATGCGCCTAAAATTCCACCAGCTCTCTGACCGCTAATTCGGCCTGCTGAAGTGCATTGTGAGATGTACACTCCACTGGCTTCATCAATTTCTCAGCTCCCCACCCACGTATGCCCCCGGCATGATTGCCCATGATTTCTCCCGTGGAATTACAGCCAGTTACATTCACCCGTCCGCCCCTATTTGCGGCAAATGCACCAACAATGCCACCTGCTGAAGGTCCGGATATCCTTCCAGAGCTGTCCGAGTTACGCACCACCAGCTGTCCTCGTTGGTACCCATCCGAAGATCCTGATATTCCTATCCTTCGATTTTGCCCTGACTATAGCAAGATGAGGCGTAAACAACGCCATCTCCTATCGCACTACGTCCGCCAAGGATACCACCGCCCCATTCACCGTATATGCGACCCATGGAATGGCAACGGGTCAAAGCTACACGTCCCTCTGTGACCTCTCGAGAGTCACCAGCTCCCCACCCCGGTGGGCCGGCCCGCTGAGCACATGGCCCTTTAAAACCCTTTTCGTAGTTGTTGAAAATGCCCAACCGAGGCTCCCGTTCGCAACAGTCAATCGTTCAGGAATTCATGCGAATCAGAGGGTAACGATGAAACCAGTATATCTTACCGGGGAGCAGAATAGCTACTGACTATAACTGGCGTTAGGATAGAAGAGACTCAAACCTCAGTTGCAAATAGGGTAAACGAAGCGTGAAGTCGAGAGGCGCGCTGCACCCTTACCAACTACAGAGTTAGCTTCTTCAGACGTGTACATTGGTGGAGGCTGATAACCAAGCAAGGACTACGACATATCTCACTGCTTTATAGGCCTCATTCATTGAGAGTGAGCTTGGCTTCGGTCTACAGGCTGCGCTACTTGAGCTTGTTGAGAATTGTACCCACTCATTGACTCCATAAGGGTCCGCTGTCGCTTCTCAGGAGGTTTATCTTCCTGCGATTCTGGTTTAGTCAAACAGAACATTGTGTCCTTCGGATAAACACTGCCACTAGCTCCTTTGACCTCGCCACCACTATCTGAGTTCTCTCTTGGTCGTTTGCCTCCATCGATCGTAGTTTGTCTCTGATGGCCCTTCTCTTCTGACTTCTCCTGGCGTCTCTTGTAAAGCGATTGAATGTACTCTTGCTGTTCTTCCGGTGACTTCATTCTCCACACTCTACCCTCACGAGTAGCAACAACCGACAAACTACAGTTCACAAGGTTACGAGTGAGCTTGGAAAACCCTTCCTGCCCCTCCCTGCGTTGGATGAACCGACTGACGAGGTCTTCTTTGTTGGCTTCCCCTGCAGTATTCACAATTTCCACAAGAGTACGTTTGTCGTCTTCATTCAGTTTGTCGAGAGGATTCACAGAGCCTCTCATGTTAATGACGGTTTTCCCCTCCTTTGACTTTGCTTTCTGCATGGCTCCCGACTCTCTATTCATAGCGTTCTTTCCCTCCTGCACATGTTTCCTTGTGGCTCCGAGGAGCCACTGGTAGTCCTTTTTCAAGACATACATGCGCGGTCCTTGCTGCTGTTGCTCAGCACTACTCGTGCTGCCATTCGCACTGGACCCAGATGAAGGTTTATCGTCGGATAACCTTGCAATCAACTTAACCACTTGCGCAACCCCTGGAATTGTTAAGTTCTCCGAGGGAGGCTTTTTGGAGCTGTCTCCCTTCGAAGAGACAGTAGCAGTGTCTTCCTTTTCAGGAGCTGACTGTTGCTCATCAATATCTTCTTTAGAACTTCCACCGCTCTTGTTCGCTTTGTGCCGCGCACTCTCTGAGCGCTTTTGAGCCCCTGAAATGAATTCTTCAGCAATAAGGTTTTTATTGCATTTCAGCTCCGCGAACTTTGACTTTTTCAAACCCTCTATAAAACGAGCAAGCTGGGGCAGAAATGCAAAACTAAAACCCTTTTCGGGACACTTCTCGATAAGTTGCTTCATCTGTGAAGTTTTCTTATCCGCTTGCTCTTTTAGCTCTTGCATTCGTGTTCTTCCTACTTTAGTCTTAGAGGAGGCACCCCCTTTTGTTTTCCATTCATCTGGAATACCTTCCATGTCGGGGCACACACGATAACCTTCCTCAGTCAGCTTCTCCCATTTCTTCTTCAACCGAGATTCTCTTTCCATCCATTTGTCTTCCTGAGCAAGCGTAGAGAAGAACTTATCGATAGCTTTTTTTCGGATAGTTAATTCCTCCTGCATCGAGTCCATAATGTCCTTTGTGTCGCGCTCAATGCAGCGCATTACAACCTCAGTACGTCGGGCCAACTCCTGGGTGCTTCGACTTCGGAAGAAACTATCAAATTTCCATTGGGGGTCAGCAAGTATGGCGCGTTTGAATTTTCTCCAGTGGCCATGACCATACTTAACTACCAGCGACAGTAAATACCGATCCTGTTCCGTAGTATAAATATTGGATTTTCTTCCCTCGTACCGCCAGTACAGGCTCTGCCATGGGTTCGGGCTAAGCTTAAGTGAAGAGTTCTGCCAAGACGGCCGATTAGCGGAAACAAATGCTTCTTTTCCATTTGCAAATGTTTCTGCAGTAGTCGTCTTCTTCTTCTTGGAACCCTTCTCGAGCTCCAGCGCAAAATCGGCCACTTTGTTTCGTTCTACACTATCGGTGAAAGAACGGATTTTCTCTGACAACGTAGGAGGCACGCATTCTTGCTCTATCAAGGCATTATGCGGAAGGGGTGGTTGAACCATGGCGACGCGACAGGAAACAGCCCCGTGCATCCGTCGAATGTCTCTTCCTCGGGTTTCAGCGCGTCGCACAGCATTGAGAATTTGTGGAAACTTTTCCAGCTGTCGTCCGTAGCCAATCGGCCAATCATTTTCTGATTTGTAGTCATCGTCGGAGTCCTTTAAAAGCGATGCAATTTCCCGAGGATGAAGAGGAGTGTTTCGGCTGACTCCAAACCAAAAGCAATTAAAGTATCTTCGTACCTCTTCTTCCGGATGGTCAGTATTTGACGCTACCTCCCTAACCACTTCGTTCGTAGCATTTCTTCCATGCGTGCAGCAGGCTTCGACAAACGTCCGGAAATCTTTCTTCTTCCAGGACGGAAACCCTTCACTTAGTAGTCGATCTTGTTCTTCAGATAAGTGGGGAAGATCTCGATCGAGAAGCGCAGACACATCCTCCGAACTGTTCTTTATCTCACTCTTGTTTGCTTCTACATGTTTTACTTGTTCTCTCGCAATCTCTACCAACCGAAAAGCATCCAAGAACTGAAAATTTTCCAGTTTGGGTAAACGATGGGTTTTTGGAAGTACCTGAGCTGTCCTTCTCCGTGCGGCGGTAAGGTTGGACCAGTTAACTGCTGTCCTCGACTTAGGTTCCGCACCAAACAGCACGTTTTCATTGTAGCTCTTCACACGCTTCCTCTCTCGCTTGCTCATCGCATATTCTTCCTCTTGTTCAGCCTTCAGCTGCTGGAACCGTGCAGCATCCACTTCCTGCTGAGTTCTTTCCTTTCGGTAATCAATACCTTCGAACACGTGACTATCCGTGTTAGCACCCATCTTGAAATCAAGGAGGGAAGACTCGCCTGAAGCATCCATGCCCATCTCCTTTGCCTTCGCTTTGCCCATCGCTTCAGCCCTCCTCTGGACCTCCTGAGTTTTCTGCTCTCCTTCGGCCAAGATCCGATCAATATCAGCCTCAGAGTACTCCGTGGAAGTATCCTCGGCTTCCCCCTTGTCCGAGTCTTTGCGGAAGATGCTGTCAGCACCGTATTGAATCATGGAAAGCATTTCGTCCTTCGATAGCCGGTTATTTTTGTTTGCTAAGCTACCCTGTTGTACTACCACTGCATCAAGTTTCAACTTCACCATTGCCCGCTCGACGATCTTTTCCTCAATCGTCTCTTGGGTGATGAGTCGGAAAACAGTTACAGGTTTCTTCTGCCCGATCCTATGAGCTCTGTCCTGAGCCTGCAAGTCAACTTGAGGATTCCAATCACTATCGTACAATATCACTGTATCAGCAGTTGCAAGGTTTATACCTAGACCTCCTGCCCTGGTCGACAAGAGGAACAGGAATTTCTTGCTATCCGGACGGTTAAACGCATCGATTGCGTCTTCCCGCTCTTCGTAACTGGTTTGCCCATCGATTCTACAGTATTCATAGTTCTTCATATGACAATAGTCTTCCAAAATGTCTAGGAGTCGCGTCATTTGAGAAAATATCAACACACGACTACCCCTCTGGTGCAATTTCTTCAGAAGCTTGTCCAACAGAGAAAGTTTCGAACTTGCAGTGATCACATGCTCTCCAAGAGGATCTAGGCTCCGATCTTCCACGCCAGGAAATAAGTAAGGATGAGCGCATACTTTTCGCAACTGCATCACAATATTCAGGAGACGTGCTTTCGAGCTCTGTCCATCAGAGCCAGGGTAGAGCACAGAATTTACATCCTTTTTCAAAATACTTCTGTAAACTTCCTTTTGCAGATCATTCAGTCCAACGTAAAGGAAGAGCTCCTTTTTCGGGGGCAAATTTTTCGCAACATCACTCTTTAGTCGCCGCAGCATGAACGGACGAAGCAGTCGATGCAGTTGCTCTATCATCTGTGATTTCGCTTTGCTGTCGTCATTGGCCATGTCGAACCAATCGTCGAAGACGACACTGTCACCAAATATGTCCGGAAGAAGGAAGTTCAGCAGTGCCCATAACTCGTGAAGATTGTTCTGTAGGGGTGTCCCGGTAAGTAAGAGCCGATGGGCAACCGCGTATGTTCGTACTGTCGAAGCTAACGCAGAATTTTCATTCTTGATCCTGTGGGCTTCATCAATAATAAGGTATTGCCAAGGCCATCGTCTAAAAGTGGAGCTTTCAATGATGGCCATTTCATACGTCGTCACAACAACATCCCAATCAGGATCCTTCTGCCCTGGAGCAAGTTTCTCTTTGATGATTTCTTTCCTTTCTTCTTTCGTTCCGTGGAAGCAAAGTGCACGAACACTTGGGCACCACATACGAAATTCGTTCATCCAGTTAGACAACGTTGATTTTGGTACCAAAATCAGGTGAGGTCCGCGCACATTTTTATACTCCATATTATACGCTAGAAGTGCTATCGTCTGCAGGGTCTTACCCAGTCCCATTTCATCCGCTAAGATTCCTGCGTTCACCGTCGATCGTTTAAACCAGTAGTATTTCTGCCTGTGTCAGCTAGCATAACTTACCATTGATACCATTCTCCTGGAGCTGAATCATCCAGTTAAGACCTTCTAGCTGATAGTCCCTCATTTCACCTTGGATTGAAGAAGGCTGGCGTGATAACCGGACCGCGGTCGTCATCATTGCACCATCTGCATCCTCCTTTTTCTTCCTGCCCTTCTTTGCCCCTGGTTTGCGCCTGGCACTTCCCTTGGAGTGCGACGGAGCGGCGGAGGAAGCAGAAGAGGTTTCAGCATCAGCAACCGAATCACTCTCATCTTCGCACCAATTGAGATCATCCTCATCGTCTCGGCCGACGGATTCTCTCCGTTTGGACCCTCCTGGGCTCATCGGGGGTTCTTTTGGGGCGCTAGGCTTTCTGACTCCCTGAGACTTGGATGACGTTATAGCATTGTGGGCTTTGCTAGTATCGATAAATTGCTGGAAGACTTCCGACTGTCCCAACAGATGTTCGACTCTCCGACGTTGATTCTCAGCTTGTTGTTTGCGAAGTTGCTGAATTTGCTTATCCAGTTCCGCGTACCTCGCCTCCCGCTCCTGTCTTTGCCGTTCCAGTTTTTGTCGATATGCTTTGCTCTTTGATGCTTTCTTCCGAGTCCCCATTCGCACGTCACCGTCTTCATCATCCCCTTCTTCGTCGTTTTCCTCCACTTTTGCCGGTTTTTCATTTTCATCCAGATACTCCAGTCTCTCCGAATGTTCGAGTTCACCCCATTTGCTTTCAATTTCCTCTTCAATTCTCGATTCCTTCAACTTTTGATTGTTGCCTTTGCCGGGGTCTTCTTGCTCGTCATCCAGTTCAGCCGCCACAGCATCATACACCTGCTCCCGAAATCGCTGGAAAGCCTTCTGTTCGGAGGTCTCATTGGTTTCCGACCCCCGAGTACTTCGACTCCGTGTTGCGCGGGAGGAAGAAGCAGAAGAAGACGCCTTATTGGACTTCATTGTCGTTTTCCCCTTGGAGCTTGTATACCCAACCCTTTTTGTAGTTTTTCCTAAGGGGTGTTCAAAGGGAGCTAGTGGACCCTTCCGTTGCCTATGTTTGAATCAACAAAGTTACTTCCGCGCACCCCTTCTGCACACAAGGTGAGGAGAATATTAGTCTCAATCTCCTCGTCTAGGACATGAGATAGTAAAGAAAACACTCCAATTTCTCCAGCAACGCTGAAAAGAACCCCTTGTCTGATAAAGGGGAATTCTTCTTTCCTTTTCGGAAGGCTTTTCCCGTCTTTGTGAAGCTCGGCCCCAGCCGAGAATTCAAAATTTCAAATGCGCCCAGGCCGGCGAAGCACGCAAGTCAAGTGAACGTTGGCGTCGCAGGCGGAGGAAATGTCAAAAGCAGTTGTAAGGAAGAATTTTTGGACGCAGGACCGTTATGAATAGAATAAGATTTCCAATTGGAATTGGATGTTGGTAGGTGAGGTGGATTGATTCTCCACGGTGAACGTACGTACAGTACGGTACAGTCAGTGTACTCACAGGAACTCACATGCTCCACTGGCTCCAACTCCTGACAGGAGCATGGCATCAGCTGTCGGCGGCGCATGTTGTTGACTAGCGGTGGGTTGAATGCGGATCGGGACGCTTTCGACGGAGTTAGGGTAGGTCGCAAGAGCAGTGCCTCACATAAGTCTCTCATATTGCACTTTTTACACAAGAAAAGAGTACCATCAAAGTATTGGTACATCTCAAAGTCGATCCAAGGAGAGAGAAGACAAGAGAAAGCGCGTTATACTACGCGGATTCAGTTCCGAATCCGTGCGAAAGAGAAGCAGTCGCCATACGCGAAGCGATCCAATCCAACCGAACCAAGCCCGTCAATGAACCATGGCTGCAGCGCGGGTGGATCATGACGCGAGACGACGAGAAGAAGAGGTAGAACGAGGACTACCAGAGGGAATCTTGGAAAAAATGGAAGATGAAATGGTAGAGCATGGATTCGTTAAGCGTACCATTGGAGGTAAGCATCCTCCCTGCATCCTGAGTACTTCTAGGGTTGGTGACAGATGTTGCGTTCATTCATTGCCAACTCCCGGTATGCAGAGCCTGGAGACGGCGTCGTAAGGCTAACTTTGTACTTAAATTACCAATTTCCTCTGAAGGTGCTCAACGTTGTTCACTGTTGTTTTGCAGAAGAAATGCCATATTTGCGATAGCCACGTGACGTCGGCTAAGGGCAGGCAGCGGACCCTTTTTGTATGTAACAAACTAGAATGTCAACCAAACTGCTTTCGTGTTTTTCCAAGTAACAAGAGCAAGAAACAGAAACTGAACAAACAACCGGGCGGGAGCAGTAGCGCTGCAAGCGCTGCCAGCGACACGGAAAATCAAGAAGAGGAAGTGAAGCATGTGAGCATTTGTGACAAGCCTGGGTGCTTGGGTATGGCTAAGTATTTTTTTCATTTTCAATGTCCTCGCACCTCTCGTTTGTGTTGCTGTGTGTCCCCTCACGAACACAATCATCAACGTGGGACTCTTTGCCCCTGTGGAGCAAAGAGACAAAAGACGACTCTAACTGCACCCGACCAGTTTTTGAAGGAAAACGAGCAAGGTTTTACGAACGTATTTAGAAAAACAGAGGCGCCATATCAAGCACCCTGTGCAGGGCTCCGAGGTCAAGAAGTACAAACCCAGGATGAAGGAGTAGATATAGCTCAGACTGCTGCACAAGGGGTTGACGACCTCAACATAGCTGAGCGTCTGGGAATTGTAGAAGCCACTGTAGTCAGTGCAGAAAACCGTTTAGGGGGCCACGAAGATCGCCTCGGCAAAGCAGAAAGCGCCATAGTTGACCACGAGCTTCGCTTACGGCATGCTGAACGTCGCCTCAACGAAAAGGATGTCCCAGCGTATGTGTGGAATACGCTTTTCGAACGGGGTGAACACATTAACTTGAAAGATTACCCCCTGGCGGATGATATTCCACCTGCCTGCGACGTTTGTTGCAATGCAGTAGCAAGTCTCCAAAATGCGCCGAATGCAGCTTCATTCGACGAAGCGGTCCGATGCTTACAACGCTTCGTTAAATCCATGGACTCATTGTTTTCCAAGCTACTGTACGAAGCGACAGAGGGAAATGGAAACGAAATAGTAGAAAGATATCGCAATAAAGTGCAAATATATGGCAAGGTATGTCAGTTAGGTGCGTGTTCTGTACTTGTGAGGATGGAATTGGCTGGTTTCGTTTGCTACTCTTATTTCCAGCCTCTTGAATACTTTGTGGGAGTAGCGGTGGACCAGCTTCGAAAATTAAAGGAGTATGAGGGATGGTTACTTCACGAGAATCCTCAACCTAGAATGCGGGTGAAGTATATTGTACAGAAGCGATCTAATGCATTGGAGGATGTCGCAAACGCTATCCATGACGAGTCTCCGAGCGAAGAAGCCTGGCCTGTACCATCTGACCTCCGGCCCGCAAGCAGACAAGACCTCGCGTGACGTTTCCAAGGACGTCTGTTGATGAAGATAAAACGCGAAAATTAAATAAGAACTTAGTTGAGCGTGCAACACCCACGTTTTGCTTCTCATTCTTCGTAGATCCCTCGGCAACGCACTACAATCTTTCTTCACTCTCAAGTTCCTAAGTTAGTCACTTCACTCAATACGACTTTACGCCTATTACCAAGGTAGTGTTTGGAAGGTTGTGATTTGCCATTTGTGTACTAAGGTGGAACAGAAAGGCAACGCAAAAACGGGTTCTTTCCGTGGGACCCACTTCTGCAGATGTTTGTGGAAGAGCCGAAGCCGGCATCACTCGAGATGGACCGTCCTGGAAAACGGTGCTCGCTTCGTACCTAAATGTCAGTCGTCAACTTACAGTAGTTGTCGCCCGACTTGAAACCATAAGGAGCTCAGCAGTGCTCAGCAATGCATTGTCTTTTCGCTAGGAGTCCGCCTATCAGGTGTCGGAGCTTCCACAGGAAAACTCCGAGCACCCTGGGCAGTCGTCGGCTCATAATGAGGCATGGACCGCCCACACCCGATGTAAACCCAATCATTGCAAATATGAGTGCCTGGCACTATCGTGCGCGCACACACATACTGTATGTGACAGGTAGCCCACCGGCCAGACAGGGATACGCGTGCCGCCAGCACAATTGCTCAAAATTTTCTACCGATTCGAGTTCTTTGCACAGGCCCGACGAACTTGGTGGCTCGTGTCGCTGAAAACCGTATGAAAAGGTGTTTCAGCGGGTCTCATTGTGAATTGAACAGTCTGCATTATTGACGCGCGCGAATCTCATTGCGCAGCCGTACAATGTTCAACAATTTACGAAGAACAACGTTACTGTACTGTTCTCTCCGGGACTCTCCCCCATTTGATGTTTGACGAAATCAAAAGCGAACCAAAAAAATGAACCGTATCTTCATACTTCTTGGTCCGCTGTCATCAACTGAAATGCGCATTCTTCATATAGTGAAGGCACAAGCGAGCTGCCGTATCTTCCATGCGGAAACGCAAGCACCGTTGAACCGTTCCTGCCCAGGATCAACGGGCCGGCATTTTAATAGTGAAACGACATGTCATTTGATGTCATTTTTTATCTACTGCCTGATACTAATACTTGCATCCACCGCGTCAACGACAGTCGGTCTCTCCCAAGGCCTTCATGTCATTTTGTACGGTATCATCTAACACTGAGTGCGACCGTAGGTGCTACACCATCTGATATTGGTCTGAAATTCTCCTGGAATGTTTTACCACCTTTCAGTCAACTCGTACAATAATCCATTGAGCGTTAGGGAATTTAAACAAGTACGAGAGTGCGAGGGAACCCACTGACACTTTCCGTCTTCAGCCAGCGCAATGAATCGGCCGCACCCTGAGCCTCAAAATTTGTGCTCTACCGAAGCCACTTCGGCCTTTGAGACAATGATTACATCTTCAAAGAAACAATTGTTTGCAGCAGCCAGTGAAGGGGACATCGTTGAGTTACGTCGTTGCCTGACCCGCGAGGTAGCCTCCTCATTCATTTTTCCGGTAAGAGACTGCCGTCTGACGTCAGCTGATGTTCAGGACACTTTGCTTTGTTATTGTGCATATGCTGATGTTGCCTACTCAGGATGGAAGCACATTAGCTCATGCGGCCGTGAACAGCAAGAAACCTATCGCTACAATGAAGGTTCTGGTCGAAGAGTTTCACGTTGATGCGACTAGAGCTGACAATGTAAGAGACACGTAACTCTCAATGCTTGTAAAGAATATAGGAAAGAGTATTTGTGCTTTTGGACAGTCCGGATGGCTCCCCATCCATGCAGCGGCCCAGATGAATATGTCCAACTTGCTGAGATACCTTATAGAAAATGGCCGTTCCCCCATAGACCATCAAGATGAGGTACGACCTGTGCCAGGTCTCGTGTAACTGTAAACGATGACTTACATATTAACCCAATTATACATGCGCAGTACGGTGAGACTCCACTACATCAAGCGGCCTTTAAAGGTGCAACGGATACTTCCCGACTCTTGTGTCGTAGGTACGGAGCGGCTCTGGGCAAGCGTAACCTGGTAAGACATTAATAAAACCGACTGCCGTGGTGCCTTTCTCTTAGTATAATCCACATGTTATCCCAACAGGTAGGCGACTCCCCTCTTCACCTGGCAGCCAAAGGGGGTCACAGTGATGTCGTCGTCGAGCTCCTTTCTCGGGAGCGTTATGCCGGCTACGTTGCATCGCTGCAAAATTTGAATAGGGAGACACCGATTCATCTTGCTGCACGAGAAGGGCATGGTGAGATTGTTCGAATGTTACTTCAGACGGACCGAGAGGTTGCCAATCTCAAAGACAGCAGCGGATGGACTCCGCTTCACGAAGCTGCAGCAGTCGGGTGGGAAGAGGTCGCTGATGCGCTTCTAGAAGTGGCTGAAACCGATACAACGGTAGAAGACAGAGTACGTATGCCGGTCAGGCACTAAAGCCTTTGCAAATATTTTCAATCGTCTGGAATCGCAGAAAGGCCGAACTCCAGTGGCAGTTGCTGCTCTTCATGGCCAGAAAGACACCGAAAAGTACTTAATGAAGGCAGCAAAGGCGTCAACTAAACGTACAGTAGCCTGCACCATTACCTAGACTGCGTGAAGGCATGAATTAGTATGCTACTACTAAGCAAGTAGTTGGATATTATTGCATTCTACTGGATTGTGGCTCCATGCTCCCAGAGGACATCGTCCACGAGTTTTGATGTGGTGGGTGATAGACATCGCCTTTTTACTTATTAGTAACGAAGTCACTGAACGCTTCCGGATAGGGAGTAAGCTCTAAGCTTACAAGCGCGCAATTTCCGATACCCCAGGTTCTCATGTAGGTTTCCTAGGACTGTCGCTTGAGGCATTTTCATTTCCTATGAGTCATAGGCTATTGCTTCTGACAAGCAATTTTATGAGTGTTCAACTTGATAAGTTATGTCGCCAACAGAATCAGTCCTTCCTAAGACTCTTCTAGCAAACCCTTCTAAGGCTTCTAGATCGGGCGCTTCTGGTTTGCTTTCACAGGCAGCTTTCATCATCTTCGCGCTGGCTCTCATCATCACGTTTCACCGCTCGCTTTAGTTTGCCCCGCAGGCTCCTAGGCATCCTTAGGACCTTATCAGGGGTGAATTCCCCTTCCTGTATCAGTGTTTGATTTGGGATACCAGTGTCCGTTGTTAAGGTTGCAAAAGATTCAAAAAAATTCCTACCTTTGCTACCTTCATGGCTTTTGTATTCGGCTGATATAGCGCTATTCAACGAGGCAAACTGTATTGAAGCGCTTCGCACCTGTTAAGTTAAAGTGAGCAACGGTTGCAACAACGCGATTCCATAATCCATGAGTGTGTTGAAATTGTTTGAGTGTTGGTGTCATGTTGAAGTTGAAATAGATTTTTGGAAATAATTCACAAATACAATTTGGAAACGTGTCCCGCTCTAGAGGAGTGCAAATCTGCGGCGTCCACTCACTACCAGTAGCGTCTACACAAATGGGGGAAATCTCGCCCAGAGCGGATCGTCCACTCACTACCAGTTCGGGGCGCTGCGAAGCCCGCATTTCGACAGGATACATTTTCATGCAGTCTATAGACAAAACAACATTTTAAACGTGCGCAAGTGCTGGTGTCATGGCTAGGGTTCCTCCAATGCTTTTGCGAACGCCGACGAAATTGTAGCGTGCTGTACATTCAAGTCATTACGGACACTAAGATCTTTAAGTCGCTTTGTTAATCCGCCGTCTATTTTCACCTCTGGTCTTTCATATCCTTCCGGCGTAACGAAAAGCAGCAAATAATCCCAAATATTATGATGCGTTTCTATCTCGCGAATAAAATCTTCAAAATGTGGAGTATTTCCTCCGTGCTTTGTTGCGAGTGCCTCCTGTCCCAGCATCTGCAAGCAAGACGAGGTCGAACGAACCCTCGTTCCATTTATTTGGCACCCACAGCAGTCCCCTGGACCACTCCGAAGGTTTCTTGACCAATTCGAGTAGATTTTTGATATTTCCCTTCACGATGCGAAGAGCACTCCACTTTTTTTTCCCTGGGGCAATCATCTCGCACTTTCCTCAAGGTGTATACGGAGCGCCTGGGTATTTCTCGCAACACCCAGACGTTAAAAGAAGGGTTCCTCATTGAACGAGCAATCGCTCATAGTCGACATAAACTCGCCGTCAGCCTTCATCAGCACCTTATCTAATACGAATTCACTTACGAAATTGTACACTATGGGTCTTCCTGTAGTTCTGTCGGCCAGTTCCGATTCTGGACTGGCGATATCGGCTCGCAGTAAATGCGTGACGGCAGTTTGAGTATTTTCACCCATATTCAAAGCCGCCAGCTTAGAGTAATCCTGAACTCTACTATAATACCTGTCAATATCTGCAGTGACGTTTCCAACATCGAATCTGAAGAACCATCTGGCAGAACCACCAGCGAGATGAAATTTCTTGTAAATCGCCTCAAGTATTGCATCGCTGGATGCATCAGGTTTGTCATCACCAAGAATGCATTCCCGATGCTTCTTGAACAGCTCACTCTCCTGATTATCGGAACACATGCACGCCTTCAAGTAGTCTTGGATGGTCCAGGAAGTCATTTCAAAGACTATAAAACGCCCGTCTTCCCTTTTGGGTAACGCTCCCTTGCCAGAGGAGACATAGATTACTGTGTGACCCTTCCCGTCCTGTTGCCACTGGTTCGCCTCTTTAGTGACGTCGCCATCCATGCATTCGTTTATCCCATCCAAAATAATTGTATCGATACCACCGCTCAGAATGCTTATCAACTCCACCAGCTGTTTCGTCGTTTTGGTTCGAAAAGCGGTGTAATTGACGGAAGCACACTCGTTATCGTCAGCATCCTTCATCACATACACAACCCGCGGATGTTCTTGCCTGGCAAAGTGAACCCATAGGTATCCTGTTCTGTTTTCGCGCTTTGACATCCAGTTGAGTGCAGTCCCCCATACGGTGGTCGATTTGCCAATGCCCGGAACTCCGATGACATAAAGTCTTTCACCGCGCGTTAAGACGTCTTCGACGCAGGCGGCAAGCTTTATCGCTTCTTCGCGCAGGTAAAAGTGCGCATCTGTCGTTAGATCTGGATCTACGCCCACTGGAAATGCGATATCCAATGAACTAATCAGAGCCATGTGCCGCTTCTTGAAGTCTTGGAACTTCACAGGGCGTGTTCGATATACATATGCGGATGATTCCACTGCAACAAATAGCGAAGCAATTCAAGCGAAGATACAAAGTAATGCAAGACAAGAAGTAGCAGCATCGTTCTCCTTCTGATTCTGAGTGTACTTACCTGCAGGGAAATGGCAAGTGGAAACATTACTGTATTCAAGTTTAAATTAGTAGGAGAGTTGAGAGCAATTGAGCACAAATAACCATTGGTAGTAACGAAAACAGCTTTACCGCACCCGTTTCCCCTCACTCTCACACCTCTGTAATATTTCCATTGTTCCATTTTTCGGCTGTATCAATGCTACCACAGTCATGCTACCACAGTCTCCATTTCCCCTAGCTCCCCTGGTTCTTGTTCACGTGTAGCACAGTCCCAATTACCCGTTCCTCAATTTTCGAGCAATACGAAGGAAGGAACAACAGAGCAACAAGGGTTCACTGTGAAGCCGACGGAAAGACTTCTCATGGTACACCGTGCCCTTCGTGCGTCGTTGTATCATCTTGCCAAAGGATATCATTATTGCCGCGTAATTTAGCTACATCAACACCCTGTTCCACCCCTTCTCATGCTTATTATTGGTAACCACTGTAGGATGCTCCCGGTGACTTACCAGCTCCCTGCTTTTGCAACCACGCATACATGGCCCCTCCAATATAGCTTACTACGGCGGTAGTGTCGTCGGGAGACATCTTGGCGACACACGCGTTCTTGAGCTCGCCTTTGCTATCAAAAGGGGGTTCGCTAAAATTCTGGCTTTCCTCAATCTCTTTCTGGATGCGCTGTTTCCAGGCATCCAACACCTTCAATTCCTTGTGTTGGATGTAATCGTCCAACCATTTGAGTAGCCGGTCTTTCGGAGAATCTGTGGATTTATTGTTTCTCGCTCCTTTGCCAGAACCACCTTTTTCGTCCTTGTCGGAGGAGCCTTGGCGTTCATTTTGCTCTTCCCCTTGCTGTTGCTTGCGGTCGCCTTGTGTTTTGCTGCGTTTGGTATCAGACTCATTGGCAGAAGTAGAAGCCGGCCTCTTTTTCCCAGGATCATCCATGGGCCCCCCAGGAGCAGTTTCATCAGCAGGCCCAGTGTTTCCCTGGCTAGCGGATGCTTGATTATCCGCCATTCTCTTGTGTATAAAGCTCAAACGAAAAGGGAAATAGGCGAAAAAGGAAAAAAAGAAACGAAGAAAGGGAAAAGTTCCTGTTATACTCCTTACAAGGTATGAATAATATAATAAGGTTAGGCAACAGCAGAAAGAACAAAATAACACACTGTTTTGGTTGAACACACCACGATCGAACTGCTAAACAACAATGCCAACAGACGTCCTTAACTGGAAAAGAAACCAAGGTAGCCTGGTGGCCTAGGTGGACCGCTGTATTTTATTTCACCCTCCACGGATGTGTACAGGACTTGTTCATACTGTCTAAAAGAGCATTCATTTGACTAGAATGCTGAATACTCCTAAATTTGTAGAGAATGAAAACTATCTACATACCATATATATAGGCAACCGTGTTGCTGTTGCTCTCAGAAGGAGGAGGAGGGGGGTGGAATTGCTCTGTGACTGAATGGGGCACACATCGTGGCTGATATGCAAAGCAAGTGTGGAGCATGCTACGCTCTTGGAATTGAACGAGACGCGCAGCATTCTTCCTACGGTTCCCCAAGGTCCTTATGCGCATACATGAGGGTTTTCTCGGTTTCTCAGCCCCTATAGATAGTTTGCTCCTACTCTTGTGTAGTTCTCATATTCATGAAATACACCGCTATATCTTCCGGTAAAGCAGACATTTGGACGACATATACATCCACCTCAGCATCTCGGGTGCCTGTCTCCTGAGCGACGCAGGTTTGACCTTGGGAACGAAAAACAGGAAGGGAATTCGTCCAAATATATTGCTCCTTTGTCGGACACTCTTTATTAGCTTTAATAGTTTCTTAAATGTAGCATTTGACCAATCGAGGGCATGTTGTTTAGCAACAGTCACCTGTACACGATTCAGTAACGAGAGCTGTGCAGCACCGTGAAACTGTTTTACCTCCTGTAACCCTGACTTGTCGGGCTCCTGTTTTGCACATGCAAAGCTCACTTTCTATGGATTCTGTTTGCTCGATGTCTTAAATGGGCATAGTAAATCCTTTCGACTTTATGCAGAGCCGTGCCAGCCATAAGTAAAAAAGGCCTGGGGTGTCCACTTCGTCGTCACACGAAGTCTACATTGTACCACAGGTCTGTCAGACCGTCTGTGTAGGCACCTAAACATATAGTTTAGTGTAGCGCATCGACCAATATTACTAACTAACTAACTAACCCCAACCGGCGTCCACTCATGAACAAATAGAACCAGTTCGGGGGACAGTGAAGCCTGGATTTCAACAGGGTTATTAAGGACCGACTAACAGTGCTAATTTCTAGTACCATATTGATCCCACGCCAATTGAGGCCTGGTGACATCTCAGGAAGGAAATCCTGCCTTGATGGAAAACCCGCTCAACCATAAGAGTGTGACAAAAAATTATTTTTTTTTTTTTTTTACTCTAGTTTCTACTGGGTTTATTCTTCTTGTTACATTATTTTCTCTTCTGCGATTTCCTTTAAAGTTCTCCAATTCTCCGTAGCGTTACTCATGCGAGCAGTTGTCTTTACTCACCACGTACTGTTAGACCCCTCGCATGCACGCATCTTTGTAATCCTCTTTACCGCTATGATGGTACTGAGGTCTGACCTGTCGTTAAGAGGATGCGGTCAATTCCCCGGCCGGCGGGCTATCTGTCACATTTGTGTGTGTGCTGACCTGTAGCAGCTGCGGCTGGTACTGGCAAGTACCAAGTAACAAGAATAAACCGGGTGCAATGCGTGCGCATCGAGCTTTGCGCATCGCGCTTACCCCTTCACACACACACACACACACACACACACACACACACACACACACACACACACACACACACACASRCGAAGGTATCGCGATTCCAAGACTCTACTGTAGTTTTGGAATCCTTGGTGAAACACAATAT
>LVLI01001343.1:0-10666 GCA_001687465.1 Halocafeteria seosinensis
TGGGCATACTTCCTCAGTTTGGCATTCTCTGCTTGCTTGGCTGTCCACAACTTGGAACACGCTGATCTCACTAGTCGATCGTCAGACAAGGGGCTTGGGACCGTCACATCGATCAACCAATCACTGGTGTCCCCGTGAGCCACAATATCCCGGCTAAGCCTGTGCTTGATGAGAGAGAACGTCARAATGATCCGGCATTTCGTGACTACCGYGCAATTTGAAACGTAAGTAGAATGGTATCATCTTGCTCGTAGATTCTTCCGGTAGGACGTATACAATACACACGGAATGAAGTATGACCTGCCACTTAGCCGTGAGATGATGCTGCAATTTCGGCGTATCCTTGTAGGACGCGAAACAAGCGTCCAGAGGCCCAATCAACCGGACCAATTCCTCTTGCACTGGACGCAACCAGACCGGTGCCTCCGTACCGAAGGGAGTCTCCGGCAGGTCCCTTCCTACTTCTTCGAGCGTTGCCATTGCCGACACCAAGGAGCTCATGAAAGCAATGCTCGGATTCAAAAGCCCCCATCCTATTTTCACAGGAAGAGCGGCACGCGTCACAACCGCGTCACTTAACTCGGCACCATGGGGTAATTGGAGCGCTCTCTTGAGGAAATTCAGCAGCTTCCCCACGAAAAGATCCACGATGCCCTCCATGACATCCGGTCTCACGCAACGGAGCCAGTAATTGGGCTGCCGGGACAGACAGTTGGCGTTAGGGGAGTATTTCCATATAACCACATGAATATACACAAGGAGGAGCGAGAATGTCGACAAGGCGCAAGACAGCCTGCGGATCATCTAGTTATTGTATATTTATGTGGTTATACTCCTGCCTGCGGAGGCAGGTTGTGCTCTGCAGCATTCTCCAACGCGGCCAACTTGCCATTCCTTTCCAGCAAAACGTCGTCGTCGTCGCAAAACGTGTGTATTGTATACGTCCTACCGGAAGAATCTACGAGCAAGATGATACTATTCTACTTACGTTTCAAATTGCACGGTAGTCACGAAATGCCGGATCATTTTGACGTTCTCTCGCATCAAGGAGAGATCACAACTGCTCACGCAAGTATCAATAGTATCATCTTTTTTTATCTTGCTCGTAGATTCTTCCCGTAGGACGTATACATTACACGCAAGTAGCAAAACATATGCCAAAATTGTTCCCATTTATTAGATGGGCTTATGGAACTCCAACGAACTTAGTGGCATGGAAGGATGAAAACGAGGTGACAAAGCAGCTATTCACTTGGTTAGGGGCAAAACAGGGAGACCCTCTCGTCCCTTTCTTCTTTATCACCCGCGAAAAATCGTAAAACAATTGTTTTACGATTTTTCGCGGGTGATACGATTTTCCAAAAATCGGCCAAAATTGGCTATTTTTACCGGATTTTTGAATTGGACTTTTTTACGATTTTTATTAGATTAAGAAATCGGCCAAAATTGGCTATATTTGCCAATTTTACAATTTGGCCAAATTTATTTACATTTTTGTTTTTATATTTACATTTTTAAAATTTACATTTTGTTTTTATAATTATATTTTTCAAGCGACCACCAATTGGAATATTCAGGCGACCCATTAATAGGCGACTCTAAATTGGGTATTCAGACGACCACCAATTGGAATATTCAGGCGACCTCCTCAATAGGCGACTCTATTGGGGTATTCAGGCGATAGGGACGTAGTGGGTGACGTAACTCAGTACGTCACCCAGACCTCCCTACCGCTATAGAACCAACATATCCAACGATATACCACTATACTATTTTTGGAAACCCATCTAGGGTGACGTAGGTGACGTAACATACAATTCCCCTAGGTAGGATTTGTTTTTCTTAGATGAAGATAGTAGTAACTTTTTTTAAATGGATGTAGATTACGTCACCTACGTCACCCAACTAGGTTTCTCAAAAATAGTATAGTGGTATATCGTTGGATATGTTGGTTCTATAGCGGTAGGGAGGTCTGGGTGACGTACTGAGTTACGTCACCCACTACGTCACCCAAAGGATTTATCCATTATACAACACCAAAAATGGATCATTTGGCGACTCTTGGATTTAGGTGGTACATGAGGTTGAAGTTGTGAATATTTAAGGTGGGTCGGCCATGGGTTGAAGTTGTGAATATTCAAGGTGGGTTGCCCACCGGTTGAAGTTGTGGATATTCAAGGGGGTATTCAGAGTACTATAGATATGAGAAAGAACACAATGGGTTATTGCCTTGGCCCCTGTGACGAAAGGTGTTGGGGGCTTTGGCGGGTATCTGACCATACTGCTAGTAGGTCAGGGCCGTGTTCATTTTGCTGAATTTACCCCTCTACAAGGTGGGTCGTATGTTAGTTTGCCCAAATGTCTGAATCATAAACGATCTGGCTTAATCAATATCAGAAATCCTGATGATAAGTGTTGGCTGTACAATAATGTCTGTCATTTTCACAAACCCAATCACAATAAGGATCGTGTAAGTCATTATACCAAATATGCGGACGAATTTACAACGGACGGATTCACCTTTCCCATGACCCTTGACCAAATTCCCAAGTGGGATACACTAAATAATACTCGTTCGTTTGTTTTTACTCCCATTATCAGTAAAGCAGGAAATTTGACAGGGCTTGAACCTATTTATGTTGATCAGAAAAATACTCATTGTCCGAATGAAGTCTGTCATTTATTGATTGAGAATGCTAACAAGTATCATTTCGTGTATATCGATAACTTTTCTGCCTTAAATCCGAATACAACAAGCCAAAAGCGTGAGATGTTTTTCTGCTTTAACTGTATGACCCATTTTAATACGAAAGAGAAGCGTGATCGTCACGTGGAACAAACTCTTTGTATGACAAATGAATGTGCGAATGCGAGAATGCCAAAGCAAGAAAAACACTACGTCGAGTTTAAGGATTTCCACCACATGCAACGTCTCCCCTTCATGTTTGTCTTTGATATTGAAAGCGATCTGGTGGAAGACATTGATCGAGAATCCATTGATAAAAAGAATACGGAAAATTTTCTACAACAGCATGTACCTAACAGCATTTGTGGATACTTTTACTCTGATTTTGGCGATGCCGAATTAAAGGTATTCTATGGGCTTAATTGTATTCAAGAGTTTATGACGTGGATGGTTTCCAAAGAGGAATATATCTTTGAAAAAATGAAACAAAACGAAAAAATGAAGCTGAGTGATGAAGATGAGAAAAGCTTTCAGAAGAGTAAACAATGTTATCTTTGCAAGAAACCATTTGAGAAAAATCCAAAAAGTCGTGGACAATTCAAGGTTCGGGACCATAACCATCAAACAGGCGATTTTCGAGGGGCTTGTCATTCCTCTTGTAACCTTAATTTCAATTTTAATCACTTCCGGATTCCTGTTGTCGCTCATAATTGTAAAGGATACGATTCTCAACTAATTATTCGTGAAGTTAGCAAACATGCTACAAAAGAAGGCGATTTTGATGCCATTCCTGAAAACTCAGAAAAATTTATCAGTTTCAATCTCCGGAAGTATCAATTTATTGATTCCATGGCATTTATGAGCTCTAGTCTAGAGACATTAACCTCAAATTTAGTAAAAACCGAAGGTGAAATGGGACAAAAGCAGTTTACACATCTGGAAAAGCACTTCGCACAACTGAGTGATGAGAAAATGAACGTATTAAAACAGAAAGGGATCTATCCATATGCGTATGCCAATGGGGTGAATAGCTTTCAAATTGAATCGTTGCCCGATCGAAAATGGTTTTATGATAATCTCAAACAACAAGATGTTTCGGAAGAAGACTACCAACGTGCCTTAAAAGTATTCGACTTGTTTGAGTGTAAAACGTTTCAAGATTATCATGATTTGTATCTCATCACTGATGTGTTGCTTTTGGCTGATGTGTGGGAAGCATTCCGACATAGTGGCTTCAAGGATTCGGGGTTAGATCCGGCTTGGTTCTTTGGGCTACCCGGATATACGATGGCCGGATATAAGAAACGTGTCATGGAAGATGGGTTAGCTCCGGTGGAATTATTACACGACAATGGTGTTGATGAAGATGGTGATCTATCCTCTACCGAGTACAATAAATTATTGTTTTTCCAAGAGCAATGTCGTGGTGGTTTGTCACAAATTAGTCATCGTCTTGCTCGTGCCAATAATAAGTATTGTCCTGATTATGATAGTTCAAAACCCACCACACATATTAGTTACATTGACGCCAATAGTTTGTATCCAACTGTTATGTCTCGTTTTCCACTGCCTCATTCCGATTTTGAGTGGGGTGACTTGGAAGAATACACATTGGAACGGATTTTATCCATGGACAAGTATGGATCTGAAGGATGTGTCGTCAAATGTGACATTGTGTATCCCGAAGAGCTACATGATTCTCATAATGACTATCCGTGTGCCGTTGAAAACGTCACCGGTGATTTTTCTCCTCTGATGGCCACCATTGCCGAAACAATGGGGTACAAGTTACCCAAGAATAAAAAATTAATTGCTAATCTAAACGATAAAGAAGGCTACGTGCTGGACTATCGTTGTTTACAATTGTATGTTTCGTTGGGTTTACGGGTGAAGAAGATTCATAAAGTGTTAACCTTCACCCAGACGTACTCTATGAAAAATTATGTGGATCACATGGCTGAGTGTCGCAAGAATAGCAAAAACGAGTTTGAAAAGAACTATTTTAAGCTGTGTATGAACGCCTTGTTTGGCAAAACCATCGAGGATGTGAGAAAATATAGTAATATTAAGTTCTGTACCAATCAACAACGTGCTTCGAAATACATTAACTCATTCCGATGTAAGTCGTAGAATGCCATTGGTGATGATTTGTTAGCTATTGATTATGCCAAGACATCCAGCACGTTTACGAAACCAATATTCCTTGGCACAACAATCTTAGACTTGTCAAAATATATTATGATTGATCATCACTATAATGTGATTCGTAAGCGATATGGTGATAAAGCCAAATTGTTGTTTACTGACACCGATTCTTTGGCGTACTTGATTGAAACGGAAGACGTATACGCTGACATGATTGAGGATCGTGAACATTATGACTTCTCCGCCTACAACAAAAGTGACCCCATCTACTCTAAACAGTTGTCCGGAAATACCAAAAAATTGGGTGCGTTCAAAGATGAACAAGCCAAAGACCCCATCATCGAATTCTGTGGCCGTGCTCCTAAAGAATACTCGTATAAAACGGCTTCGGGTGCGTCTGTCTTAAAGGGCAAAGGTGTGCCTTCGCAGATTCTTAAGAAAAAGTGTAGTCATGAACGTGCTGTTAAAATGATCAACAATAGCACTGATAAAGACGCTCAAGAAGACAGATGTAATTTTGATTATAAAGTTGACTATCAATCGTTTCGAACGTTTCACCATACAATTTATACCGAAAAGACTTCCAAAACTGGGATGACAATCTTGGACAATAAACGATTCGTCTTAGATGACGGTGTTAGTACACTGGCGTGGGGACACAAAGATATCCCCAAATTGAAACATGACTAATAGTATACATGAGTGATAAAACCTTAACGAAACAATTTCGTCAAGAGATTAACCGGAAAGTGACTCGTAAATTTCCTCGCCGTCGTGTTGTGAGCGGAGGGTTTCTCAATATTCTGACTGCGGATCTTGTGGAAATGGAAGAACAGAATGGATTTCGCTACATTCTATCCGTCATCGAACTTTATTCACGAAAAGCGTGGGGATATCCCTTGAAAAATAAAAAGACAACCACAATTGTCAGTAAGTTTAAAGAACTCTTCAAAGAACTGCCTGAAAATCCAAGCTATCTGTGGACTGACTTGGGTAAAGAATTTGTTGGAAAACCAATGAAAGACTTTCTGAAACGTCACGGAATGGAACAGTATTCCACGTTTTCCGAAAATAAATCTGTTATTGCTGAGCGATACAATCGAACCATGAAATTATGGATGGACAACGATGATGAAAATTGGGTGGATGCTCTTCCTCGTTTAATCGTTGAATACAAGTCAAAGGTACATAGCACAACAAAGCAAACACCTAATGACGTTTTCGATGGTAAGGCTGTTCCATTGAGTAAACCATTCGTTGGTGGTAAAGATTTTAAAGATAAACAGAAATTCGAAGTGGGCGACACCGTTCGACTGTCACGTGTGAAAGGTGTCTTTGAAAAACAAGTCAACAACTGGACGAAACGTGTTTTCACCGTTTCTGAGGTTATGAACACCAATCCTATCACCTATAAAGTGGATGATATTGTCGATGGTACAGTCATCGGGTCATTTTACGCCGAAGAATTACAGAAAACAACCATGGACTTCTTCTTAGTGAAAGAAGTGTTGAAACGACGCACCCGTAATGGTAAGAAGGAAATCCAAGTTGTTTGGCTCGGATACGAAGATTTAATCCCTGAATGGATTCCTGAATCAAGTCTTCAAGATTTTCAAAAGAAGTAAGTTCTACTAAGGTCTGTTCAGAAAACCACTTAGAAAAAATATCGGTAGTACTATTATAGGAAAACGATGAACACCGAAACAGTACAATGTGGAATTTGCTATGACGAGACAACAAAAACCTACGCCTGCGGACACCCCGTTTGTGATGCTTGTAAGAGTCAAACGAACCGGTGCTATTACCGCTGTAAGGTTAAAAACATTACAAATCAACAGTTACATGAATATGTCGAAGCCAATTTAGAAGATGATTGTAATTTTGGGGAAGCGATAAAATTTATCATTGATTATAATACTATGCCTGATAGTATGGAATTCTGGATGAAAAGCGAAGATGAAATCGAAGAATTATGGTATAATGTATTTCCACAATTATCCTGTGAAGAAAAAATTGGTTTTTGGATCGATAATGAATTGGAATGCCTCCATGAAACTCATACTGATGAACTAGAACCGTGGGATTTAGATGTTCCTTACGAGAGACTAAGAATTGTGAATAAATTATGCGAAGAAACAAGTTTTAAATTACGGTCATATGAAAATGAAGAATTATGGAGTGATAGTGAATAAATTCTCGTCAAACGTTTTGACTAGAAACAGTCTTTCATTTTAGCCGGAAAATCCAGTCAAATATTTCAACTTTTACAAATTGGATGTGGTTCTAATTCCAGCCTCAATTTCGACGAAAGTTACCCAATTTTACCTTGTTTCTCTGATTTGCTTGAACTTTTTCAGTGAAACATTTTTATCCAAAAATCACACCGTTTAGTACAATTTTATATTTCGGCCTCCAAATTTTTGTGCCTTGACAATTTCAACGAAAGTTTCCCATTTTTACCTTGTTTTTCTAACTTGCTTGAACTTTTTCAGTGAAATATTTTTATTAAAAAATCATGCCGTTTAGTACAATTTTATTTTTTGGCCACCAAATTTTTGACCCTTGAAAATTTGGACGAAAGTTTCCCATTTTTACCTTAGTGCTAGAACCCGCCCCTATATACTACTTACGGTTTCGCTAAGTTCTGACCGCTCGATCTGTTACTGCAGCAGTCTTTGCCACGGAATGAGCGCAGTGTTTAGTGTATATTTTACACACATTGCATGTGTCCGCCATGGCACATGAGAGAGCCAGCGAGCAAAGTGAAAATGGAAAAAGGTGGCACGCCTATGTGCCTTCTTAAGGGAGAGATTTGTGCAGGGGAATGCAAACGGACGGAGGGGAATCTTTGTTGGGTAAATCCGCCGCTGAAGTCAACGAAGCAGGGGACAACTGATTGCTGAAAGGTGGAGATTGCTTAGAGTGAATATCCCGTAAGCAGCGACAGCATTTTGCTGCATGCTGTGCCCTGTTTCCCATCAAATGCAAATGAAATGCTGGTGGATGGTAAGAAAGACGCTGTTTGGTTGATTGAGTTGGTCGCGTAACTGAGCCCAGCAGACGCTATGTTTCAGTGTTGCTCTGTAGTCTAGTCTTGGCAGCGTACATGCTACGCTGGACTTTGAAGAGTGAATTTTTTGGCCGATCACGTTGACATTGGCTATTGCGCGTTTCGGCAGCCTTAATAGCGTTATAGACAAAAAGCAATGGCTGATGCCATCTTGATGGTAAGAAAGCCTGATTGAGTTGGTTGCGCAACTGAGCCCAGCAGACGCAGTATTTCATTGTTGCTCTTCGGGAAGAAGTCTAGTCTTGTTACGCTGAACTTGAAGAGTGAATGTTTTGCCCGAACACGTTGCCATGGCTACTGTTGACGTTGACTCTGCTGGAGACCCCTTCTTGGGCCATTCGCACCCTTACTTTGTTCCGACGCTTCCCTTTTTTTCCCCGTTTACTGTGGACCTTGTCTTTTTCCCTTTGTCGCTTTTATCCAGTTCTGTGAACTTCTGTCCCACGTGTCTTCGCGTTTAGTTTCCAGTCGTCCAATTCTGTCCCGTGTATCTTCGCGTTGAGCTTTTGTTCACATGGACAGTCTTACATTTTTGTCGCGTGGCCTCCTTTCGTCCAGTTCTTCGCGTGGCTTCGTTTCGTCCAGTTCTTCGCGTTTAGCTGCCTTTCGTCCAGTTCTGTCTCCCGTGTCTTCGCGTTGAGCTTTTGTTCACATGGACACTCTTGTCACGTTAGTGGTGGACTGACCCAACAGGACAATCCCTGTTTCGTGTGTCTTTTGGTTTTGCTGCCTTTCGTTCATTCTGTCCCGCGCGTCGCGTTCCTTTCGTCTAGTTCTGTCCCGCGTGTGTCTTTCCGTTTGACTTGGTCTTTCCTATCCGACGTGTCTTTACGTTCAGCACTCTTTAAGTTTAAGGGACCGTCTCGTCTCTGTTCTGCCGCCTAAATTAACAGCCCGTGTGTCCACTTGTCTAGCATGCTTTCTTCCTTACAGTGTGTCTTTTCGTTCGGCTCTCTTCAAGGTATCGGCCTGTCTCCGTTCGTCTCTCCATTCTTGTCCCTTGCCCGAGTGGCTGCTGCCGTCTCCTTAAAACTGGTGTTACATTTATTAATCAACGACTGTAACCTTGGGCCATCAGCATCCTTACTTTGTTCCGACGCTTCCCATTGTTTTCTCCCGTAGATGTTTTCCGTCCCTCTTTCGTCCAGTTGTGTCCTGCTTGTCTTCGCGTTCAGTTTCTTTTCGTCCAATTCTGTCTCGTGTATCTTCGCGGGGTATATTCTGCGGGGATTTATTCAGCGCTTAAGTGGAGGAGGTCAAGTTTGGACGACTGCAAGTGACTACAATACATGCAAGCGTTGAACTCAACCAGGTCTTTCCTTTTTTGGAGGATGCACACCTTCTTGTTTGCTGCAGATGTGTGGGTGTGGGACACATTTTTTCGTTGTGAAGTTGAGCGGTTTAGAGCGGTTTTGAAGCTTCTCCTGTCTTCTACACAAAGTATCTGCATTCCCCATATATACAGACCGACGTAGAATCGCACGCTCTATCTGGACATATGTTTTATATTGTTGCTTCTACGGCGTAATGAGGCTTGCGATAAGGTAAAGGAATGTTTGTCGTGTCGAAAAGCTAGACTGCCTATTCCAAGTTGACAGGACCCTCTGGGCTTAAAAGCCCATCCGGAACACTTTTTTGGGTTGTGAAGTTGGGGGGTTCGGAGTTGTTTGGAGCTTCTCTTGTGTTATACACGCAGTTCCTGGGATCCTAGTGCACACAGAACGACGTAGAATTGCACATTCTATCTAGACACATGTATTATATTGTTGCTTAAACGGTGTATTGAGGATTCTCGAAGGCAAAGAAATGTTTGTCGCATCAGAGAGCTAGACTGCAATTTCCAAGTTGACAGGACCATCTGGGCTTAAAAGCCCATCCGGAAAACAGTGTATGCAGTATTAAGGCGCGAGAACGCGGTTCTCGTTGACCGGATGGGCTGTTGGTTTGGTTTCATCAAGTGTTTTGCGAGATAGTAGGGTTGCAGTGAGTTCGTGATTCGCGCTGTGGCCTGCGTGAAAGTCATAGAGAATTGATTTCGCGTGTTGTGCAGTTACGCATGTGGAGCAACTGAGGAAGGTAGACGCTGTGTTTCAGTGTAGCTCTTACGGGAAGAAGTTTATTCTTGGTAGCGTTATAGAGTTAAGCAATGGTGGATGGTAAGAAAGACTTGTTTGGTTGATTGAGTTGGTCGCCTAACTGAGCCCAGGAGACGCTATGTTTCAGTGTTGCTCTGTACGGGAAGAAGTCTAGTCTTGGCAGCGTACATGCTACGCTGGACTTTGAAGAGTGAATTTTTTGCCCGATCACGTTGCCATTGGCTATTGCGCATTTCGGCAGCCTTGGTAGCGTATAGACAAAAAGCAATGGCTGATGCCGTCTTGATGGTAAGAAAGCCGGTGTTTGGTTGATTGAGTTGGTTGCGCAACTGAGCCCAGCAGACGCTGTATTTCACTGTTGCTCTTCGGGAAGAAGTCTAGTCTTGTTACGCTGAACTTGAAGAGTGAATGTTTTGCCCGAACACGTTGCCATGGCTACTGTTGACGTTGACTCTGCTGGAGACCCCTTCTTGGGCCATTCGCACCCTTACTTTGTTCCGACGCTTCCTTTTTTTCCCCGTTTACTGTGGACCTTGTCTTTTTCCCTTTGTCGCTTTTATCCAGTTCTGTGAACTTCTGTCCCACGTGTCTTCGCGTTTAGTTTCCTGTCGTCCAATTCTGTCCCGTGTATCTTCGCGTTGAGCTTTTGTTCACATGGACAGTCTTGTC
>LVLI01001373.1:0-18846 GCA_001687465.1 Halocafeteria seosinensis
GCCGAGGACGGCAATACTCAGATGTCGTTTAGCCGGAGAACGGCATTGACAACATGAAATCACGCGTCAAGTTCTGTGGGATATACAACATATGCGACCTAAACTTGTAGAAAAGAGCACATAAAACGAGGAAAGGGCTTGGGCACTGTGGCTACTGCATGTACTCATGATAAAATAAAAGCGAGTACATACAGACCAGTGCGAACCAAGTTTCATAACGATCACTGCAGCGACCCGTAAGAAGGCTGCAAATCATGCTATGTGGTTCAGCCACGTAGTTAAACTATAGATAGATAGAGGTGACAACACCTCGTCCCATGTAGTTAGTGAACTTACATCGGACATAAATTTTCACAATGGTACTGAGGTCTGACCTGTAGCAGCTGCAGCAGACTACTGGCAGGTACCAAGTAACAAGAATAAACTTAGCGTGTCCAATACATAGACAAGCGTATTTCCCTATTGCCTTCGACACCTTCCCATTCTATTTATAGCACCAATGGTTTTGGAGACGCACTATTATGTGTAGCTTACTTCTGCTCGCGGTCGCTCCGGTCGCGAGGATGAAAGTCGGACAGCACCCGCCGCTCCCATCGGACAGGCGCAAACGCGCGCGCCATACAGCTGTCGGAGCACACACAGTAATTGCCTCATGCTCGCTCCTTGGCGCATATAACTTAGCATGATGCCACTCCGATACATCATCGAGTGCTTTACAACTTGAATTGTATTCATTCCTGTGATGAGACACCTCCATCGACTACAAGAAAGCGTAGACCGTCCAGCGGAGATCGGGAGCCGTACGTTCGCTGGCTCTCGAAGCGGAGTTGATCGTAGTACGAGAAAACCAAGATTGGATTGGTTTCTCAAACACAGCTTCATCGATTGGTTTGAAAAGAGTAAAAATAAAGACCGTAAAGTCGTCAACTTTATGCGGTAGTGCTACCATAGTTCCCGGCGCCAGAAGAGGTACGTCGAGGACAAACGTCATTCTTTGGTATCCGGGCGAGAGACAGGGGACAAAGTGACAAAAAACGAAAAAGGATGTTGTGTAGGGGTGACATGAGGGGCGGGCATCGACCTAGGGATGGGTTCTTTCTTGCAGCCGTTGACTTCCCTTACCTTTTCCCTCCCTTCCCCTGTGATGTTTGACTGGTCCACTTCCTTGTGATCAAAGGTCATCTCGCAAACACCTATGCTGATAGTGGTTCTCTGTGGGTTCATTGGTCTCCGCTGCTCCTGAAAATAGTCCTGGGAGGAGCGTTAGAGTTGTCGCTCTCGCTTTGACAGAGTGCTGGTGTTGCGATCAACTTCGTGACGTGTGGATGCACCAGTATACATTGCCCATTTTAACTTGAGTGTGTGAATCCTTGAGCTTGTGATAAATAACGATGTGAAATTGTCTGGTAGCTTGTATGCAGTATTTACTCGTCAGTTGGTGTGTAATGTGTTGGTGCAGAGTAAGAAGCAGTTTGCGCTTCACATACCAACATACGGTAAACTTCAAGATGAGAAAGAGCCGTGACACGCTAAGCTTGGCGCAAGTACTCTTTATGTGTTCAGCAGCGGCCACGATCTCTAAAGTTGCTGAACCGGAGTGTACTATGGGTAATAGCCTCGCAGGGCTATTCCAAAACGCAACCAGCACTCACAGTGCTGCTCCAGTCGCGACAAGTCGCCTGATGGTTTCCAAGGAAGCGTTTTCTGCTCGCAAAAACTTGTGTAAACGTAGCGTTTACACAGAGGATTCCTTGCAAAACGAACAGTTTGCTATCAATTTCCCCAGGCAAAGATCCTGGTCATTTGGACCGCGAAGTGTCTCTGTAATGGACACCCACTTAAGCATTCAATTCTATTGCTCCAGCAAGGTATCGCGCTTCGACCATGGAATCCCAATTCGATTTCCCAGCTCGATTATTCAAGGACACATTGGTCCCGCAGTCCACTATTATAGTTGGTCTACAATTAGGGAAAATTCAGTGGCGAAGGACCAGAAAAATGGACTTCTGACGAGAAACTTTTCTCCAAACCTGGGCAAAGGAGCGATAGCGCATCCATGCATCTCGAAAGTGGGTACTGGAGCGAATTGCGGCCTTCAAAGAAATGGTCGACTGAAAACGCCAAACTTCTACGTGACTTTAAAGACACTGACTTGTATCAAACTCAAAAAATCGGGTCTATTCAGTATTTCTATGGCAATGTTGGCCATTTATTTTGTCCTGCTACGGGACTATAAGCGTCAAGGACAAAAAGCACTGCCCATACGGGTAGTAGCTGGTAAAACCTCGCCAGCTAGTTTTCGTGTGCCTTTATTTGTACAGGGGAACCAGAAGTGCTCCTCGCCTGTCGGGTTTGCGTACAGAACTGCCGTGACAGCGTTCCTCTTCAGTGTATCAATTGCTTTTGCAAAAGGAACTTCGAATCTACGCGACAACATAATTGATGGAAACGAACCTTGTTTTGAATATGTCGCTGAGAGTAGTACTATTCGCATGATTTGCAGTGTGCTGGACTGGAAAGATCAAAATTACGGAGCTGAGACTTATATCTCTCTTGGTGCACATGAGACATTTGATGGTGGTGGAGGAAGCCAGGAGCGTGGCAGCATTATCGATTTGACTGGAATTGAGAACTTCAAAGGACTGGTTAATATAAGCGACGGTGTACATTCAATCGCGGATGCCCCAGTGATTAAAAATGTGAACGTTCAGAATGGAACTATTGCTGAAAGCGGTGGCTTTATCATTCGAACAGCTCAGCGATTCTTTACTGTTAAGTCATGCAGCTCAAATGGAGATATTGCGAAGTACGGCGGCGGAATATGTGGGGAAGCATGTGGCGAAAATAATGGCGAAATTGTAGTATTCGATTCCGTTTCTCGAGGGACGATATTAGGCGAATCTGCAGGCGGTATCGCAGGACTTTATGTAGGGCGTAATGGGGAGGCTCACATATCAACGAGTTACTCTATTGGGAATATTGAAGGGCCAGACGCAGGTGGTATTGCTGGAAAAGGCGCTGGTAGTATGAATGGTGGTGTGTATATCTTACGCTCGTTTTCGACAGGAAGTATTTCCTCAGATGCTGTACTAAGTGGTGGAATTTTGGGGAGTGCTGCTGGAAGTGATCACGGAAAGGTGAATGTTCAAGAATGCTACTCGACTGGACAAATTGGTGCCCATAGTAGTGGTGGGATTAGCGGATATGCTTCAGCTCTCAGAGCAGGCAAAATGAATATTACGGATTGCTATACGCGGGGTGATATCCAAGGTTTGGGCGCAGGAGGTATTGTCGGAGATGATACTGCATATCAGGGCTTTGACTCATCGACCTCTCCGGGACCTGGGGATGTTTTTATTCGCAATATTTACGCATCCGGTTTTGGCACCGAGGACACAGCGGGTGGAATAATAGGCGGTTTACCTGAGAAGATTGGGAAAGTGGAGGTAATTGACTCCGTGTATAATCACACAAAGATCGTGGGAAGAGGGCTCCAATCCATTCTTAACAACGTCACGTTTACGGGAAACTCAGGCAATTTGAATGATATTCGAGGTCAACTATATCGTCGTGAAAATTTGCAGCGGTGGGACAATGGTACCTGGACGGTTCCTGGTATTGATCAGTTGCCTATTTTACTGTTTCAATTACAACCGCCGCAAGCGGAAGTTCGACCTACAGCAAGTCCAAGGCTGTCACCGTCACCTTCCCAGAGGTCCCCCTCACCATCCCCGGCCTCAACGACCGCGACGCCAACTCAAACACCTTCTCCGTTTCCTTCAGATTTACGAGAAAGTATTATACAGGGAAAGGAGCCTTGCTTTCACTACGGCCCTGAGAAGAAAATGTTCCGAATGATTTGTAGTGTATTGTCATGGCAGGAGCATAGATATGGAGCTGAAACTTATATTTCTCTTGATGCAAATGAAGTCTTTGATGGAGGGGGAGGGGGTAACGGACATGACGGAAACGTTATAGATTTAACCGGAGTTGTAAACTTTGAAGGTTTATTCAAAATTAGCCGGGACGTGTACTCAATATTTGATGCTCCTTTGATTAGGAATGTGGATGTAAAGGGTGGTGTAACTGCAGCCGGAGGAGGATTTATTGTTCGAATTGTTGGGGAGTATTTTACAGTTGACTCGTGTAGTTCAACTGGAGACATTACCGAGAGTAGTGGCGGGATCGCCGGTAGAAGTGCTGGAAATAACGGTGAAGCAAAGATATTGCGTTCTTACTCTGAAGGAAGTATAATAGGTAAGGAGGCAGGTGGCATTACGGGAAGCTACGGCGGTCAAAATGGAGTTCTTCGAATGACCCGATGCTATTCGACCGGTAATATTGAAGGAGAAGGTGCGGGGGGTCTATGTGGGCAGGAGAGTGGCCAGAGGGGCATTGTCTATATCACAGAATCGCATGCAACTGGTGATATCCTTCAAAGTGCTCAGCGATCCGGGGGAATTATCGGTAGGAGGTCTGGCCAAATCAGTGGGATAATACGTATAAGTGAGTGTTACAGCTCCGGCAAAATACTAGCGAGGGAGGCTGGTGGAATTATCGGTGCGGATGCAGCAGATATTGGCCAAGTATACATAAGGGACTGTTATACGCGTGGAGATATCCATGAGAGGTATGCAGGAGGCATAATAGGTGGCGACCTGGGAGGATTTTCAGACGTTGCTGGAGCTAAGTTGTTCATTGAAAACACGTTTGCATCTGGGGCTCTGGTACATGCTGAAGCTGGTGGAATAATTGGAAGTATAAACTATGATTTTGGCGGAACCGCGGAAGTGCTATATTCCGTGTTTAATGGGAGCAATACAGGTAAAGCTATAGGAGACGACCCGGATGATGTCTTGGTGACTATTGGAACCTCAGATAATTTAGCTGATATTCGAGGCCAACGATATAGTAATGACGGTGCACACTTGTGGGATAACGCCACGTGGTCTGTGAGCAAAGCTGGTGAGTTGCCAACGTTACGGTTTCAGCTGCAACCAGCAAACGAGAGCGTGAAGGTACCACCTTCTCCAGACTTACGAGGCAACATTCTGGAGGGCAAAGAACAATGTTTCCGATATACGGCTGATCAAAAACTGTTTCAAATAACTTGTAGTGTGCTGCATTGGAAATTTGAAGGTTACAAGAGTGAGACTTACATCTCTCTCGCTCCCAATGAAGTATTTGATGGCAGTAGCCCAACCCTAAGTAATGGAAGCATTGTGGACTTGACTGGAACTGACAACTTCAGAGGTTTATTCACTGTCAGACGTGATGTAAAGTCGAATGTCGAGGCCCCAGTGATTGAGAATGTGCATGCTAAGAACGGGATAACCGCGTTTGAGGGAGGCTTCATTATTCAAGCAGACCAACGCCTCTTCACCGTTGATGACTGCAGCTCAACAGGGGACATTACCGGGGGTGGGAGTGGTGGAATTTGTGGCTTAGGGTGTGGCGAAGAGGACGGCGAGATAAAAGTTTCCAATTCATCGTCTACAGGTCCAATATTGGGCTATCATACAGGTGGTATTTTAGGAGCGCAGGCAGGTGGGTATAATGGCATTGTGCATGTAACAGGATGCCATTCGTCGGGGAGAATAGGTAAGGATGCAGGAGGTATTGCTGGAAGAGGTACCGGAGAATCTGATACCGTTGTGTATATAGACCACTGCATTTCTACTGGAACGATAGAAGGCCCTAGTAGCGGTGGCATCCTTGGACTATTCGACTTTAGTAGCTCTGGAGCCGAAGTGTATGTGAGACAATGCTATTCAACAGGAGATATTGTGGAAGGCGCCGACGGTGCTGGTGGTATTATTGGCGCTGGAGCTGGTTATTCTTATGGATATGCAGAGATTACAGAATGCTACAGCACTGGAACTATATTGGCCAAGCGCAGTGGTGGAATAGTTGGCGAGTTACCGGCTGAAGAAGAAGGCCGTGTTCACATTAAAGACTGCTACACTCATGGACAAATTGGTGGAAAATACGCAGGAGGTGTAGTGGGTGGATGTGGAGGGGATTCCTATTATGATCCGCAAGATCGACTGCTTATCAAGAACACTTACACTGCTGGTGTTTTGTCCCATGTAGACGCGGGTGGAATTATTGGCAGTATTTCTGTTGATTTTGGTGGTGAAATTCAGGTGAAGTATTCCGTTTACAATGACGTCCGGCTTGTAGGAGAAGATCCCGGGAACAATATCGGGAGTACTAGAGGGATTTCGAACAACTTGAATGAAATCCGAGGCCAGCTTTATCATTACAACGGTACTCAAAGATGGAGTAATAGTACTTGGGCTATCCGTGGAACCAGACGACTACCTGTCCTGAGGTTTCAAACGCACTTTCCAGTATCTAACCAAAGCGCTACTGCTGTTTTTGGTAGTCCAACTCCGTCGAGTCATCCATCTCCTCCTAGAAGAACCGCCACACGCACCCCGGGGTCTACAACGGCTACAGCAAGTCCAAGCCTCTCCCCGTCACCTTCTCAGAGGTCCCCCACACCATCTCCGGCCTCAACGTCCGCGACGCCCACTCAAACGCCGACGCCGTTTCCTATATATTTACGAGATAGTATTATCGAGGGAAAAGAGCCTTGCTTTCGGTTTGATCCTGAAAAGAAGATGTTCCGTATGACTTGTAGTGTGCTGTCATGGAGGGAGCAGAGGTATGGAGCTGGCACTCACATTTTTCTCCGTGCGCACGAAGTTTTCGATGGCGGTGGAGGCAACCAGCATAGCGGAAACATCATCGATTTGGCCGGAGTGGAGGACTTTGGGGGTTTATTTAAAATTAGTCAAAATGTATATTCAATACGCGAAGGTCCTTTGATTCGGAATTTGGATGTACGAAATGGCACAACTGCATTTGGAGCGGGGTTTATTGTTCGACAACCACAATTCGCTCATGCTAGATCTCAAAGTTATTTTACGATTGATGCTTGTAGTTCTACTGGGAATATTAAGGAGCGCGGTGGCGGATTGGCGGGCCAAGAATGTGGTCGTGAAGGCGAAATTAAGATATTGAACTCTTACTCCCAAGGAAGGACAATGGGCAAAGAAGCAGGGGGTATTATTGGAGCAGAAGCGGCTCGCTATGATGGGATTCTTCTGATGACTCGATGCTACTCGACCGGAAACATTGAAGGAGAGGCGGCAGGGGGTCTAGTTGGATTCAAAACTGGTGAGAGAGGTTTGGTCTATATCACCGAATCTCATTCAGCAGGAGATATTCTTGAGAGTGCTTGGGGTGGTGGTGGTATTTTTGGTCGGAGTATCGGTGGGAGAGGTGGCATCGTTAGTATAAGCGAATGCTACAGTACTGGCAAAATGTTGGCACCAGGCAGTGGTGGAATTATTGGCGCAGACGCAGCAGATAGTTGGGGCGAATTACGCGTTAGAAATTGTCATACTCGTGGAGAAATTCATGGACAATACGCAGGAGGTATAGTAGGTTATAGCGTAGGAGGATACTCAGCATCACAAGACTCTATGGTGTTCATTAGGAATACGTTCACGTCTGGCGCTCTGGCACATACTGATGCTGGAGGGATACTCGGAAGTATCGGCTATAAGTCCGCTGGCGCAGTTGAAGTGCAGTATTCTGTGTTTAATGCCAGCAGTACGGACAGAGTTGTAGGATTTGTAGGAGAGTCACAAAGTGCTCTATCGTTGATAGGAATTTCGGATAACTTAGTTGGTATAAGAGGTCAGTTATATCGTTATGACGATATCCGGCGGTGGGATAATGAGACATGGACTGTGCGCGAACCTGATCAGTTGCCTATTTTAAGTTTTCAGTTGCAAGCAGGAAACAAGAACGTGGCTGCGCCTTCTTCCCCAGATTTGCGGGCAAAGATTATGGAAGGCAAAGAGCAATGCTTTCGGTTTGTGGCCCATGAGAAACTCTTTCAAATAACTTGTAGTATTCTGCAATGGAAGCTCCACGGTTATAGCCAGGAGACTCATATCTCCCTTGCTGCCAATGAAGCCTTGGATGGTGACGGCCCTGGCCTACGTCATGGAAGTATCGTGGACTTGACTGGAATTGCCAATTTTATTGGCTTATTCAGTGTCCGGGGAGATGTAGAATCAATTGCTGAAGCTCCAGTGATTCGGAATGTGCATTTGCACAACGGGACGACTGCAAGAAAGGGAGGATTTATTGCTCGACGAAAGCAACGATTCTTTATTGTTGATAGCTGCAGCTCGACAGGGGATATTAGACCTCGAGATAGTGGTGGAATTTGTGGATCCCATTGTGGTGAAGATCATGGCGAGATCAAAGTATTCAATTCCGTTTCGACTGGTCAAATATTGGGTGACGGTGCTGGTGGCGTTGTGGGAGGCTATGCAGGCAACGATGATGGCATTGCACATATAATAGGATGTCATTCTACTGGGAGAATATTGGGGGATGGTGCAGGAGGTATGGTGGGAATAAGTACCGGAAACAGTGGTGGGGTTGTATACATACAACAATGCTGTTATACTGGAAAGATAATGGGCTCCAGCGCTGGTGGTATAACTGGAGAACGCACAGGAAATGATCGTGGGACTGTTCGTATATTGCAATGCTACTCCGCTGGGAACGTTGTAGCACAAAAGGCAGGTGGTATTTGTGGAGAAGCAACTGCACAGTCTGGAGGTCAAGTGTATGTTACACAGTCTTATTCAACGGGAGGTATTGTTGAGGGTGCTGAAGCTGCTGGTGGTATTATGGGGGCTGGAGCAGGTCGCTCTGGATATTACTCTCTGCCTGGACATGTAGAGATTAGAGAATGCTACAGTACTGGAAGAATATTGGCTGCGCGCAGTGGCGGAATAATAGGCGGGTTTGCGGCGGATGATGATGGCCACGTGCAAATTACAAGCTCATACACTCGTGGAAATATTAGTGGCATGTACGCAGGAGGTATAGCTGGTGGATCTGTGGGAGATCTCGAACAAGGCCAGATGCATATCGTGGATTGCTATTCTTCCGGTGTTTTGACCCATGGCGACGCTGGTGGGATTCTTGGCAATGTTCTCGGTGGCTTTGGTGGTGAAATTCAGATAGAGTATTCCGTTTACAATGGCGGCAGACTTGTAGCAAATGACCCGGGAAATAATACAGCAGACAGTACAACGGGGAACTCAAACGATTTGAATGAAATTCTCGGAAAACTTTATCATTACAATAGTACCCAAAGATGGAGTAACAGCACTTGGACTGTCCATGGAACAACCCAGCTGCCTATTTTGAGTTTTCAAGCCCAGTCTTCAGCCTCTAATCAACCCTCGACCGCTGCCTCTGCCTCTGCCTCTCCCTCTCCTTCTGCTTCTACTACTGCATCTGCCAGTATTTCCCCGTCCACTTCAGCCGTCGATGCCTCCCCCTCTCCTTCGGTTTCTCCCTCTACAAGCGCATCTGCCAGTATTTCCCCGTCCACTTCAGCCGTCGATGCCTCTCCCTCTCCTTCTATTTCCGCCTCTACAACAGCATCGACCAGTATTTCCCCGTCCACTTCATCAATGGCTGAGAGTCCAACTGAAACTGCATCGCCCTTTCCTGTAGATTTACGAGGAAGTATTATCGATGATATTGAGCCTTGCTTTCACTATGATCGTGAAAAGAAAATGTTTCGAATGAATTGTAGTGTGTTGTCATGGCAGGGGCAGAGGTACGGCCCCGAGACTTACATTACTCTTCGAGCAAATGAAGTTTTCGATGGCGGTGGAGGTGATGGAAACATTATTAATTTGGCCGGCACTATAAACTTTGAAGGTTTATTCCGAATTAGTCGAGATGTGTATTCTATATTTGAAGCCCCCGTGATTCAATATGTGGATGTAAAGGACGGCGCAATTGCAGAAGGGGCGGGATTCATTGTTCAGAAGAAATTAAACTATGAATCTCCTAGTCAGAAGTTTTTTACTGTAGATTCCTGTAGTTCATCGGGGAATATTACAGAACATGGTGGTGGAATAGTCGGTGAACGCTGCGGTGGTGAAGGTGGTGAAATTAAGATATTGAGATCATACTCTCAAGGGATTATACAGGGAAAAGAAGCAGGTGGGATAATCGGAAGTTCTGCTGGTAATTTTGACGGGACTGTCCGCATTGCGCGCTGCCGCTCGACCGGTGATATTGAAGGAGAATCGGCGGGGGGTATAGGAGGAGATGATGTTGGTCTTAGTTACGGTGTGGTTTACGTCACAGAATCTTATTCCACAGGAAATATTCTTGCGAGTGCTCGAGGGGCTGGCGGTATCTTCGGTGGGACTGTTGGCTTTTCCAATGCAATCATCCGGATGAACGAGTGCTACAGTACGGGGAACATAATGGCACCATACAGTGGTGGTATTATTGGCGCAGGAGCGGTAAGAACTTCTGGCCAAGTGTACGTAAGGAACTGCTACACTAGTGGGGAGATACATGGACGATATGCAGGAGGCATAACAGGTGGACAGCTAGGAGACTTTACACTTACTCGACCACACCAGATATTCATAAGAAACACTTTCGCGTCGGGACCTGTGCGGCACATTGATGCCGGGGGCATAATCGGAAGCGTCGATGATCAATTCGAAGGAAGCGCTGAAGTGGAGTATTCCGTGTTTAATGACAGCAATAGAGAGAAAATTGTTGGAGACAGATCAAAGGATGCATTACTGACTATGGGAAATTCCAATAAACTAACTGATATACGTGGACGTTTGTATCGGTATGACAATATCCAGCAGTGGGAGAATGAAATCTGGGATGTTAAGGCATTTGACCAACTGCCCATTTTACGCTTTCAGCTGCTAGAAACAAATCAGAATGTGACTGTACCTCCTTCGCCGGATTTGCGAAACAGCATCATGCAGGGCAGAGAGAAATGCTTTCGGTTCGTTCCTGATCAAAACCTCTTTCAAATAACGTGTAGTGTGATAGAATGGAGACTCCATGGTTATAGCAGGGAAACCCACATTTCTCTGACTGCCAATGAAACAGTAGATGGTGGCCGTAATGCCAGTATTGTAGACTTGACTGGAATTGCCTATTTTTTGGGTTTATTCAAGGTGAGGGAAGATGTCAGGTCATTTGCTGACGCTCCTGTGATTCGAAATGTGCATACTAAGAACGGAACGACTGCATTTGACGGAGGATTTATTGTTCGACGTAAGCAACGATTCTTCATTGTTGATAGCTGCAGCTCAACAGGGGACATTAAGGATGAGGGTGGTGGCATTTGTGGTTATGGTTGCGGGAAAGACTATGGAGAGATCATCGTTTCCAATTCAACTTCCACTGGCCAAATCATTCATGGTGCAGGTGGTATAGTGGGAGGAGGAACTGCGAGAGATGGTGGCATTGTGCACGTAACAGACTGCCATTCTACCGGGGAAATTGTTGAGCGTGGAGGAGGTATCGCAGGCAGTAGTAGCGGAAGAAGTGGAACCCTGGATATAGAACAATGCTTTGCTACTGGAATGGTTGGACAACTTGCGGGTGGTATTACTGGAGAGAGAACCGGGATGTATGGTGGGACCGTGCGTATACGACGATGCCATTCTACGGGGAACGTGGAATCACATGGGGCAGGAGGAATTTGCGGGAGTAATGCGGTCGAATCTAGAGGCCAAGTCTTTGTTGAGCAATCCTATTCAACTGGTGATATTCGCGAAGCTGCTGAAGCTGCTGGTGGTATTATGGGAGCTTACGCTGGTGGGTCTGGGCATGTGGTAATTAGACAGTGTTACAGCACCGGAGAAATATCTGCTCAGCGCAGTGGTGGTATAACAGGAGCAAGGGCGGCTCGTAAAGACGGACACGTACACATAGCGGACTCCTACACTCGAGGAAATATACGTGGAAAATACGCGGGAGGTATAACGGGTGGATATGTGGGTGGAAGTAGGCAAGACCTTCAACCAGGTCAGATGCATATCGCGAATACTTACTCTTCCGGTGCTTTGAGTGACATCGACGCTGGTGGAATTATTGGAAGTGTTCGGGATGGTTTTGCAGGTGAACTTTACGTAGAGTATTCAGTATATCATAAAGGTAGACTTGTTGGAAGTGATCCAGGAAATAATACCGTGAATGCAACGGGGAACTCCAACAACCTCAATGACATTCGAGGCCAACTTTATCACTACAATGGTACGCAAAGATGGAGCAAGGATTTTTGGACTATCAATGGAGCCACAGGGCTACCTATTCTGCGTTTTCAAACGCACTCTCCGCCATCTGATCAACCCGTGACTGCCACTACTTCCCCGTCCATGCAACCTCCAAGTCCGACTCGCACTCCATCAGGGACAATTTCACCAACATCGACAGCGATGCCGACTTCTTCTCCAACGAGTACAGTAACTCCGACGACGACACCATCAAATGGTTTTCGGAATCTAACGGAAACTGAAAAGGCGATTTCGGCTTGTGGAAAGAAAAATCCCTTTAATTGTGCTACCGCTGTCTTTGGGGAGACTGAGACGACAGCGTTTAACTCTGAACGCCAGAATGACAGCTTCACGGGAGTAAGCTTTAAAGTTGATGTACAGAGCGCTGAAGGCACTCCAGCTGATGTCCAACTAAGATGTGGTTCCGTCGCTACTGCAAGTGACGAAAACGAAATTGTGTATAGTGGCTGCCAGGACCAATACGTGAATACAAATCTTGATTTGCCATTGCCTATCATTCATAGACCAGTAGTAGTTTTCAATGCATCCTGCGTCGGGTCGAGGAGTACTTCATCGTCGTGCAGGATGTTAAGCTATGATGTGCGTCTCTTCTTTCATCAGAGTGCAACCTCGCGCATCCAATCTCAACTTCCATTACTCCGACAGAGAGCTACTGTGTCGCGAAGAAGACAGTTGGACGACTCCGCACAGATCTTAGTTCCCATGAACTTACGTATACAAGTCGACGATGAAATAATTACTTCTGCTAGCCCCTCAATGTCGATCGATATTTCGAAATTCGTTGAAACCAGAACTCTAGATGTGTCCCTGCAACCTCAGTCTCTTTCTATTGATGAGGGAAGAAATGCATCTACTACTAACGCTTCCCAAGTGATACAACGTTCTGTGATTTTGAGCATGGAGGCCAACCAGAGATATCGCTGGAGTAAACCAAGTGAGTTGGAAGGTATCGCCATTCTGCCTGAGTCGGGAGAATCTGGGAACACCGCGGTCACTATGGAGATGACCCTCGCATTCGATATTGAACAAGCGCTTCAAGGTCTATTAGTATCTTATGTCCACGTGACAGTGGCCGACATTGGACTTGATGTATCTACAGTCCTAGAGGTCGCCATTTCGCTTCGAGTTCGCGAAGGTCATTTCGAGGTGATACAAAATAGTTTTAATGTTCAGATGAGCTTCGCTGACCCACCTCGGTCGCGCACAATACGAGCAGCGAATGACGGTAATTATCTCGTAAATTGGAAAGCCCGAATGTATACTTCCGGTGGACACGAGGTTTCTGGTGGTAGTGCTTCCTCGTTTTGGGCTCGACCGACGGCTGGTGTGCTTCCCGCTGAGGGCAGTATTGCAGCTAGTACCGAAAAAGAAGCACTTCTGCAAGTGGAGATGGTCCCCAGCAATGTCAACGCGTCTGGGCTGTTCGAAGCTTGGCTTCTTATCGAGACTGACTCCAGAAACGGTGAGAGCCAAGCGTTATCTAAAGATCCTTCATCTGTAGGTGCGTCGAGGTTGAAGGGGCAACGATTCTGGGTGCGCCTTAGTCTCCTGGTAACATCCGTTTTCGTATGTCCTGAGAGACCTCTGGAAGCTGAGCTGACACCAAACGAAGGAATGTCGGTGAATTGGGATGTGCTGAATGTAGACAGACAGTCAGTGTTTGTCATGCCTCGCTTATTTACGCTCGAACTGAACGATAGTGGAAGGGCCATGGATTCCACATTGCAGGATAACGTTATGAAATTCGGAAATTGGCTTCACTTTAATCCTGCTTCCGCGGTCATAAATGCTGATAATCGAAGAACTTTTCGAGCAACAATACGTTATCCGCAGGAGATGCTTACCTATAATAAATCGAAAAACAGTTTTAGCGCGTTCGCATATATCCCGGTGATACGATATTCACTATCGATACTCACCTTCCAGCAGTGGCTGGCTGACGAACGGTTTGCGGACTCGCGTGACACTAGGGATTTATCGCTAAGAACTGTGTTCTCCCCAGGGTCCGCAGATCCCTTAAAGTCGCGTATTGTTCCACGAGTAGATCGTGGCTTCGTAAACGAACGCCTTCGAGTTGATGTGGTTCTAGCAGATGTCTTCGGAAATACCCCTGCTCGTTCTACATTTTCTGGTGAAAAAGTGCAGAGAAACTACGAAGGACATCCCTACGTGACAGTGATTGTTAGAGCTTTGGGAGACGATATCAGCGAGGCTGATATTAGTAGAGAATATCCTCTTAGGGTTCAACAGGGTGACGAATTAGGGAGCTTTTCAGTTTTCCTTACATTTACTGTCCAAGGCCGAGCATCAGTGAACGCAAGATTGAATAACGTATCCATTGAGAATACTGATGTCGTTTTGCAAACAAAGAGCGTGATTTGCCCGACGAGTGAGGTTCCTAACGAGAAAGGATCACAATGCTTATGCAAGGCTGGATTCGCTCGTCAAGAAGAAGAGGAAGCAAATGGTCGTGACGGCCAGTGTCTCCCATGCCCAGCAGGCCAATTCCTTTCTCAACCATCGAATAAGAGAAAATGTGACGCCTGTCCCTCGGACCATTTTTCACTAGAAGGAAGCAGTACATGTATTCCTTGTCCATCTAATGGTTTTGAATGCGTCAAAGGTCAGCTCCTCATGGAAGATGGCTATTGGTGCGAGGTCTGTGCGGTAAACAGTCCCATGCGGCCGACGAATCAGACGGTTCGTGGTTACATTGTGGAGAAGCTTCATGACGGGAACCCCGTTCGGCTGCATAAATGTGATCCTCCGTCTGCGTGTGTTGTCAACAATACCCACTTCTTCTTATCTGAGTGCTCAGGTGGTAGGAGTGGTCCCCTATGTGACTCTTGTCAAGCAGGATGGGTGAGGACAGAAGATGAATGCTTAGAGTGTCAAGACGAAGTCCGCAATGCGGCTATGGTCGTTTTGTGGGCACTAGTAGCGATTTTAGTTTTCGTCGGTATTAATGTTCAGGAGTTCAAAAGAACAATTTCATCGGAGAAAGAGAGTAATCATGATATTTCCGCACAGCAAACGTTACCGCAAATTCATGGTGACAAGGTATCAGATCAGTCAATTGAATCCGAAGGGGTTATGGATCCTTTTTCCTATCTACAATCAGTCGTACTTCTCGGTATTGATTATTTGCAAATCAATTCCATTTTATCAGAACTGGAGTATACCCCTTTCTCGGGGGACGCCAGATGGTATCGAGAATTCTCACGGCTATTTTTGATGGATCCTACAAGACCCGATGCTTTCCATTGTGTATCGAGACTGCAATTCTTCGGGCTTTCCTTGATTTCGCTGTTATCTCCCTGGATAATCGTTATCCTTTCTCAATGGATTCAATACGTGATGTATGCGATCAAGAAGGGACAGAGAGTATATTGTGGCGACGCCTTCAAGTCCTCGCTAAATCCAGTTGCCATACTGCTTGGACAATTCCACACTGCCACAACAATGGCGGTAGTTAATACCTACAACATATATCCGCACAAAGTCTTCGACGAGCAACGCCTGCGGGCCGATTTGAGTGTAACAACGACCGGAGCGGAGTACACTGTACTAGCCATTATATCTGGGTTTACAGTTGCCACTGTTGTATTTGGTTTCCCAGTGTTTTTGGCCGTATCTCGCATATGGAAGCATAGAACAGCAACGAACAACAGCTTGCGACATGATTTCTTAAATATGATTGATGGATTACGAATTCGTAACCGTGGTTATTTGTGGCCTGCTATGGAAATTCTAAGAAAATCAATACTTATAGTATTGGCATTTTTTGTGTCCGATGGGTTGGAGCAAGCTGTTTCCACTGCTACAGTTTTGATTATTTTCATGATCGTGGTGGGCATGATGCGGCCTTATAAACTGAAGTCACCCCTTAACAAGCTGGAAATGGTTAAGTCCCTGTGTTTACCAATTACAGTTGGGCTAGGGCTTCTCAGACATTCTGTGAAAGACCCTGATGACGAAACGGTTGTTGATTATTTAGTTGTAGCTGTTCAGATGGTTATGCTTGTATGGTTGCTTATAACGTTTGTTAAGCTTTTCTTGTTGGTCTTTAGAGAGGGTATCGATTGGTTCTTAGCGTGGATTCGCACGAACCGCTTCTGCAGGAAACTCGGATGCGATAGTAAGAGTGATCCAGAATCATCTCAACGATTTTCCAATATCATGGAACCGTCAGCATGTGGTGATCAAGTCGTCATAGATAATGACAATGAACGTGTACATACTCGCTACCTCGCCTATGGTGAACAGGGGGTTAGCGGTTTGCCGAGAAAAATACACGAAGGTGACGGGAAGAGAAGAAACTCCACGCAACCGTTAGAGAGCAGGAATGGGCAGCAATCTTATCAAGCAAATGAGCAACACAATGTACAATTGGACACAGTTCATCAGTACGGGTCAGGATATAACAACCAGGCCACTGCGGAATTCATTAGAAATCCAAGCCAAAGAAGACGCGCTTCAGTTCCTGCCCGAATGGAACAAGTACAGCTCTACCTCGCCTGTAAGAGCGCCCACAACTTGGGGAAATGTACGTTGCCCAACAATGATGAAGGTGTGCCGCATCAAGCTTTGGTATCTGAGGCAAAAGACACTCGAGATATGGACTCAGGTCCTACCCATGAATATTACTGCAATGAGTTGGAACACCGCAACACCGAGACAGCACCTGCGGATTCGTCCCAACTACTCTTCATAGCTAGGACTGGCGATAACAAAGCCACAAAACAACAAGATATTGATGGAGATTCAGACCATGAAGCAGATCCACATACTACTACTCGTAATGGGTCCGATCACTATGCCGACTTGCACTCTCTGCCGTCGTGGACTCTAGACTCGAGACGTCCAGTCGAGGAAGTACCCATTGAGGAATTTCCAACCTCTAAAATGCGTGCAAGTATGTCAAAGTTGGAAAAACAAGGAATGGAGCAGTTGAACTCTACTGTGTCCGCGCGATCGATGGTTCTACGAAATGCACCTGACGGGGCAACAAGGCAGCAACAAAACATCCCAGAGCAAAGTGAAGCAAAACTACCGACTAGTACTCTAGGCAAATCTAATGATCAGGTGCAACCTTATTCCCCGGAGTCGGAAGGTAAAAAGGCCACTCGAGGACTACTCGTTGCGCAACCACCAAACGTTGTTCCTACGCATGACTTCGGTACGAATCATCTGGAAATTTCGACACAGAAACCTGAGTCAGTCCAAGCACAGTCTGAGAGCGTGGAAGAGAGTACTGGACGCGCCAAAGTACTGGAGCCAACCAACGACCAATAAGACTGCTACTGCTTAGATAGCCTCAGATGACAAAGGATCAGAAAATACAAGATTCTGCAGTGATTGTATCAAGAATCCATGGTAGGAATAGAATAGTAGGGCGGAAGCGTAGTTAAGCTTAAGTTTGCAATGGTTTCCAGAGTGTAGGTGCTCCTCCTTTTATCCTTGGGTATCCAATCGAATATACTTGTACTGCATGTCGCAAGTATGAATCTTAATAATGGATGTTGGTACAACCGGCTCCTTCTAAAAGCTTGCCTAGCCCTTGGCCTCTTAAGTTTGTATGGGGATCTTATATTTGCGGGTAGGCCATGAATACACATACTGCTACTCTGTTAGTGGGATCGCGACGCATCCACAGGGCCTCATCATGTTAGGTCTCCACTCTATACTTGGTGAATGTACAGTACTCGACCCACCAGGCTTCGCTAAGGAATATTTATCCTTGGCAAGCAAACAGAGGATCGTCTTCATGTATCTATTCATGATTTGCAGCTTGATTTCATTAATTAATATGCCTAAACGTCCGAAGAAATTGCTAAGTTGCTTCAGTACCACTTCTCTGGTCGTAACTACACATCGATGGAAAGGTTAACTCTTAACCAACACTTGTATTTGGACTTGGTATATATTTTACGAACGTTCCATTTGAAAATAATGCGTCAAACTCTAGGAAGTGGGTGCTTTTCTACGATTAAAGTTCTAGACCTATGATCAACAAGATATCAACCCGGAAAAAAAAAAAAAAAGGAAATCGGTACTACTGTATCTCATACCACAACGCTAAGGTCTACCGGGATTGGGAAAGGCAACATCGAGCTTTCCGTCACCCAGGCAGAGAAAAGGAGAATTAGAGAAGCATCTACACCAGTAGGTACAGCCTCTAGGTAGACCCGTTACCAAAGGAAGTCAATTCTTAATGCTTAGTAGGAGAAAAGATTGACGTACCTAACTGGCTGAACCGGACTTCAGTTGGCCTAACGGTAATTTATGCAGCAACATACAATGTCAACATCAGCAATCCAATCTTGACGCCCAACGCAACAGTTCCGCTTCCGCGCGGTCATGGGAAGCGCGATGCAACAGAACCTAACTCCGTCAAGAGCACCAAAACGTATCGTGGGCAACGCTGAACGGCTACAACCGTTCATCCGTCGTTTAGTTCTCAGTGAAATACATATATATATACCAGCACTACCGAGAACCAGTACCCTCTTAATGGTACCGCACTTCTGCTAAAATTACTTTGAACCGAAGAAAGAAGCTGATACAGTGACACACAAATCAGTCGTATCCAGCAATGCGCAGCATATGTTTGTTGCGTGAGACGAAGAACAGTGTATCGAATGACAAGGTCGTAGAATCGGCGCTTCTTCAC
>LVLI01001383.1:0-11230 GCA_001687465.1 Halocafeteria seosinensis
TGCTTTTCCAGCTCTACAAACTAAACAACAACAATATTCACATTCAATTTTTTCACTTAAATAATTTTTATTCTTTTCATGATATAGTTTAAGATATTGTTTTTTATGTTCTTTATTATTTTGATTGTATTTTTTTACACGCTGTAATACATGATTCTTATTATCTTGATACCATTCTTTTTTAGTTCTGGACGGCATATCTTTATTATATTTTGGATTTAGATGTTCAAACCATTCTCTTTCACGGCGTTCAAGTTCTAATTTTGTGTTACAGGGGTAATATTCGATTAAAACCATCGTGAAGTTATTCCAACCACCGTTTTCTCTCATTAACCGATAACAAGGATGATGATAGTGAAGATTATCCGTGTTTTCACATGCGTTCTTGTGTTGATTTTTTCTCTTTCTGAAATTGGTAGTGGAACCCACGTAATAAATTTCTGGTGTATCCAATGGAACGAGTTTATATATTAGTCCGTTTTGATAGTTTGGATTATTTTTTGGCATTGTAATATAATGTACTAAAATGTCTTTAAATAGAAAAATCAATTTTGTGTTTTAAATAAATTATATTTATATTTTAATAAATATAAGTATAAAGATAATGTCTAAAAATACTTTGTATACTAACGGGAACCAGATTAGTAAAAAAGTAAACGTTGACAACTCTGAAGAGGGTCCTAACCCGTCACACGTGTACATTAACTTCGAGATATTAAATCACGCAACTAGTGGTAGTAATCTTCCCCTTTGTAAGTTTAAGGAGAATAGCAATCAACCTATGATAAATGATCCGGCAAAATATCGGGGTGTTCCTTTGAGATTTACTCTCGATGGAGTCACAAAAAATCTTCCCTGTTTCCATTTTTTTACCACAACAAATAGTGTAACAGATGGTATTTATACAGTTACTTTAGAAGGAAACAAGGGAGGGAATACTTATACAGAACAAACAGCTGTTCAATTTCAACCACAAAGAACTAATATATCACAACCTAATGCTAGTAATATTGAAAGTGAATATTATCAATGTTATACCATACAATGGGTGGAACATTTATTCAATCAAGCTTTAGAAACGTGTTTTACTAATCTTTATAACACAATGGATAGTAATGGTGATACACCTGATAATCCTGTTCAAGCACCCTTTTTACAATATGATAGTCAAAGTGGTAAGTTTAGCCTTTATGCTCCAATAGACGGTTTTGGGGATGCTAATACATTAAAAAATGTTCCAGAAAGTTATAAATTATATTTTAACGAGAACACTATAAATGTTTTTTCTAATTTACCCTCAACTTTTAATGGTTTAAATAGTAATAATGGTAAAGATTACACCATGATTTTTGATAGTAATCACAATCAAAATATAAAAGTAATTGATACTGATCCAACAGCGGGTAACACTAGTAATAAATCATTTTATCAAATGATACAAGAAACATCTTCGCTAGGGAATTACTGGTCACCTGTAGAATCAATAGTTATTGTATCAAATTCAGGAATAAAGTTACAGCCTTCCATAGAAACACCGCCTTTAGAATATGGAGACAATAGTTATGGTAATCTTAATACCAGAACACAAGATCATTCAGAGAATATTTTAACTGAATTCAGTATAAATAAAGACAACCCATTAGATTGGCAACAAAACTTAGTATACGCACCTACAAGATACCGGTATTTTGATATAAGTGAATCCTCAAATCATCCTTTGAGGGATTTAGAATTAGAATTTAAGTACCGAGATAGATTTTCTGGAAGACTCAAGGATTTATACCTACCTTATCAATCCACAGCACATCTTTCTCTTCTATTTCAGAGAAAAGATGTTAATCAGTAAAACTCAAGAATTTTGAAGTATATAAGATGGTTTTTTTTAAAGCATCTTATATAGAGAAAAGAATGAGTTTAATAAGTGAGTCAAAATATAGACCTGAAATAGTTAAAACTTTTCCATCCGTGGTTTCACCTGTAACTCCAAAGTTTCATGTTAAAGGTTCAGCCCAACAGTATCATGCTTTTAGCCAGATAGCTTCAAGCAACACTAGCCGAGGGTTACAGTTTCAAATTTCACCGCCTTCTTATGACACTGTTATTCGGAGGGATTTAAGAGTATATACACGATTATTTTACAGAGTTAATATTACCGTAAGAAGTGGTACTGCTGGTCAAAATGTAAACCTTTTTAGACCTGAACAAATTTGTCTTCGTGATCACCCACTCAATCGTCTTTTTGATGCTCCTCGTTTACAAATTAATAATGAACAGACTTCTCTACAACTAAGCGAGTTATTTCAGGGTATAAATATGGCTATGTATGATGAAGATACAGCTAATAGATACATGGTTCCCAATAACCTTGATTTAAGTTATTTAGATTATACTCAAGGTCAAGGGACTAATTCTACGCCTTTAGCGGGTTATAATAACATGACACTTCAAAGTTCTCATGTTCCAGATGGGGCTTTTTATCCTATTGGGTTTGCTGACCCTGCTGGTAATATTATGGGAGCGGGTGCTACTCCCGCAGGTTATGAGGATGATAATAATGGTCAATTAGGAACCAATGCTCAAGGAAATATAGCTTCCAAGGCCGGTGGTGGAATTGCTAGCGGTACTAGTGCTACAATTTATCCTGTTTTTGAGTTGGAAGCAACACCTTGGATTCCACCACTACTTTTTAATGGTGAAGATGGTCTAAATAGTCAAGGAATGTGGGGAATTAAAGAATTAAGACTTAATTTACCTACTGTGGCAAATCCAAAAATAATGAGAAATTCTAGGGCAACAGGTCCAAGTGTGGGTTGGTATGTAGAAGTAACTGATGAAGGATTTCATAAGAATACATCCAACACTCCCTTTGATAGTGTTGAAGTAAGATATCAATCAATGTTACCGCCTTTAGATTTACCCAATGGACTTCCAAGTATTAATGCGTTACCTCAAACACGTTATGAATCCCGATTAACTTCAGTTGGAACCATTAACGCCAATCGACAGAAGATGCCAATTAATTCAAGAGAATATGATATGGGTTCTATTTCCAAGAAACTTCTAATTATGGCACGTATTCCACGAGCTGATTTAAGTGCTAATCAAGCTGATTTTCATTTTGTTCCTGAATCTCTACGCATTAGAGTAGGAAATGATCCTAATCAATTAACCACTTTTTATAAAGCTGATTTATATGATATGGTACGTCGCTACCTTCCTGTACCTTGGACTACTTTCTTAGGTAGTGCTGTTAATAATGACGGAACCAGCGTAGCAACCACTTCAGCACCCATAGTAGTTGATTTTGGGGACGATATTACATTGCCGGCTGGCGTCGCACAAGGATTAAACACAAAAACTAACCTACAGGTCAATATGGAAATTAGCAATCAAACATCAAGTCAACATAGTGTTGAATTAGAGATTGGCTTTTTAGATTCCGAATATCTCTATAATGAAAATGGTACTTCTCAAATTTTTTGGGGTTTCTTGACAGAAAGTGATATTCTCAACGCTAATGTTGTCATGCCTGAACAACCACTTGAGAAAAAACTCGGTGGAAAGAAAAAATCTCTACTTGGTTCTTTGGGTCATCAACTTAGTTCCTTAGGTAAAAAGGTTGGAAATCAGGCGGTCAAGAAAGGCAGTGATATGGCTATTAATAAAGCCTTATCTCAGTTAAGTTAAAAATTGATTTAAAAATGATATTAGAAATATTATTCTTCATAATAATATAAATGCCTGATAAAAAAACACCAAATAAGTATTATCAAAGTAAGTTTTACCAAAATCACAAAGAAAAGGTTCTTTCAGAATTGAAAGAAAAAACCTTTTGCCCCAAATGCGATTTAAAGGTTTCAAGACGCAATTTTGCCCGTCACAAAAGAAATTGTAAGAAATAAAAACAAAATTGAAATATAATTAATATATAACTTTAATTATATAAAGCATTTAGAAACTTCTTCCTCATAAATATAAAGATGAGTTTAAATGAATATCGGCATTTACAACAACAAGCGAAAAAGTTGAAAGAAGTGGGATTAGCACCGTTTGATTTAAGTCTGAAATCCAGAAAACCCACATTACAAACAGTGGTAAACCGTTGGGAACCAGTATATAACCAGTTACCAGATGGTCTAAGGGTTTATTTAAAAGATGCCACTCGTTCCGAATTACAAAATGATTTAAGGCAATTAAGAGCTTTAAATCTAACTTCGGTAGGTAGTAATTCACAAACTGGAAAACTAAGAAACGCAGTGGCACGGAATTATTTAAGGTGGATTCAAATCCAACAACAGAACCCAAATTTATCTAGTTTAACTAGAAATCAGGTTAAGGAACAGATCCGAAGATTTCCCCAATATAATATAGATTTAAGACAATCTACAAGTGTTTTAAGACAAAAATTAAACAATATTTTAATTAATGAGAATGCAAGTATTACATTTCCAGAGGATGAAACTTTATTTAAAATTGATGTACAGACACCACCTTTTAGCCCAGCACATTTTGCGAATGCCGTGCTTGAAACACGTTTCTTGTTTAACAAAGAATATCGAGTGTTATATTACAGTAATACGGATGTAGCAATGGAATATCAACATGAAAGAGACTTTCGTGATTTAGCTAAGTTTATAATGAGAGAAGTGAGAAAATATGATCCTATTTACGATTTCGTTCTCATTCGTCTTATTTTAGTGGATCCAATTGAACACGATGGAGAAACTCCAGAATTGTTTGAGCAAAATTATGGTAACATTTACACCCAAAATTTGTTTAAAACCATTAATAGTATAAGTGATCAGGAACAAATTGATAGTTTAACGGAAGACCAAGTTGTAGATTACCTGAAAAAAAGGAGTGAGACGTTTCATGGTAGAGATAACGCATATCTCAGTTATATAACAGGTTTAGAATTTGTCTATATTCAACCGTTTGGAGCGGGTGGATGTAACACAAGCAAAAAACCCAAGAGTTGTAGTCACAAATCAATGAAAGTTTTCAGTCCTGTTTCTCAACCAAATAAAAATGATTGTGCTATTCGTTGTTTACAAGAATTTTGTAAGGAAAAGAAGATTCAAGTTCAGCGTAGCTATACACATAGGGGAAAAACAAAACTAAAAAGTGTTAAGATTCCAGATAGTGATACTGTAAGGCGGGATTGTAATTTACCAGCTGGAAAACCATTAGATTTTAAAGATTTGGAAAAACTAGCTGACTACGCTAAAATTAATATTAAAGTTTACAATCATCACGAAGAGTTAGTTCGCAATATTGATCCGGATAAAGATTACACAATGAATTTACTTTTGTTTATTGACAACACCCATGTTAAAGATGGTTTTACGATTAACAAAGGACATTACGTTTTAATAACACAATTTGACTATCAACTTCATTTTTGTAATATTTGTGGGTGTAAATTACCGAAAGACAAAGGAAAAAGAGATAAACATAGGTGTCATAATAACAATTTAGCTTTTCATAATAAAAGTGATAGTCAAGCGAAGCGGGGCACTCAGTTTATGTATGGGAAAGATAGAAGCCGAAAATTTAAATTGGAAGAAAATGAAATATACTCATTTGATTTTGAAACTTTCCCAGAAAATCAGTTAATTCATCGTGTCTATGCGGGTGATATTGTACAAGGTAGGAATCCAGAGACTAGACAAAGATTTAAAGGAGAGAATTGTTTGGATGCTTTCGTGGATTATTTAATTAATATTCCTAAAATAACACGAACCTATAAAGGGAAGGAAAAAGGAGTGATGAAAGAAAAAACATACACCAAACCTCAATATGCGGTGGCTTTTAATGGTTCAGGTTTTGATTTTCATTTTATTTTATCTAAGTTACAAGAAAAGGGTGTAAAAATGAAAGATATTATTCTCAACAATGGACGAATTTTAAGTATGAAGATTGAACAAAATAATTTAGTTTTCTGGGATATTAACAATCATGTAGGAGGGAGTTTGAAAAAAGCCTTGAAAGATTTTAACTGTGAGGTTAGTAAAGGGGATTTTGAGCATTCTAAAATCAAAACATGGTCAGATGTTGAAAGGTATGAAGCCGAATGGGGACCTTATTTAGAGAAAGATGTTATGGGATTAGCTGAATTGGTAATGAAATATAGACAAGCTATTTCGGATATTTTCGGGAAAGAAGAATTGGATTATCTTGAAAAGTATGAACCTTTAGATTTTTGTACTTTACCACAGTTTGCTGATGATATTAACCGAAGGGTATTTGATAAATCACAAAATAAAAAACCTACGATAAAAGGAAGAGAGACTGAAAAGTTGGTTCATATTCCTAAAGAAAAGAAATTGTTAGAAGATTGTCGGAAAGCTACTTATGGAGGTAGAACCTATCCCATGAAAAAGCATTATATGAGTTCATCTTTTAGGGGTGAAGGTAAATTAATTTATGATGAACAGAAACTAAACAGGAATAAGGGAATGGAAGGTATTTATTTTCAGCATCAAGCTCGTCAATTATATAAGAATACAGAAGATTATATTTTTAATGGTGATATCACCTCATTATATCCGACAGCTATGTACTATTATCAGTATCCTATGGGAGAACCTGAAAAAATGGAAGAGGATTTTGAGGAGGTGAAGAAAAAGTTAAATACTAAACAGAATTTAGATAGATTTTATCTTTTAAAAGTGGATATGGTTAATCATAATCGTGATTTAGTTATTTCACCGGTTCCTAGTCCTAAATATAATCATTTGAACCAAAGAATAGGTGTACAATGGAATATCAAAAATATATCTCAAGAATGGTACACACATATTGATTTAGAGCATGCTATAAAACATGGGTACGAAATAACTAAAATTCACGAAGGTTATGAGTGGAAAGCCGAACAAGATGTCTATAAGGAAAATGGAGATCCAACTTTAACCGAACACACATTTAGTTATACAGATACAGACTCGGCACATATCCTTACTTCAAACCTAAATTAAATTATAGCCTGTGGTTAGCGTGGTTTTAAGCTTGTAGTCCGAAGTTACAATGACCGAGGACAGATGCTTTGAAAACCATCTGTAATACTTCAAACTTAAATTAAAATATAGCATGTAGCTTTCAAGCGAAGCGGGGCACCGATGTATTTGGCTTGTAGTCGACGCTACAATGACCGAGGCGTCATTGAGCGAGGCGTTATTGAACAATCGTTTAAATTTCTATTTAGAGAGGAATAAACATATATTATTATAAGAAAAATGGAATTCACGTTCGGAAAGTACAAAGGTTATGATTTAGAACAAGTAGCCGTCAATCATCCAAGTTATTTATACACATTATTAAACAATGTGGAGGAATGTTGGAAAAATAATACTTTTTATCTTAAAGCTCAGGAAAAGTTAGATGAAGGAAAACAAGCTATGCCTTTCGGGAAACACAAAGGGAAAGAGATTAGAGAAATAGATGAAAATTATTTAAATTGGTTAGAACCACGATTAGACGAAGGATGGCTAAAGCATGTAATAAGCAAAAGGTTATCTTAATTAAAGTTTAATATTTTGAACTTTAATTTAAATGTAATTAATTCCTTCTCTTGTTTGAGCTAGAACTTGGTCACGTTTAGCAACAGCATCCTCAAAATTTTTAAAATGACCAAAAAATTTTTCTTTATGCTCTGAAATATATAGATTAACTTCCCATTTATTTCTTTTTTTACGCCACCGAATACCTAGGGATTCAGACAATTTTCTATTCAAATTATTCTGAGAACGTGTAACCTTTCTTAGATTAGATAAATTATTGTCTGATGGAGTTCTATTAATATGGTCTACCTCGAAAGATTTGTCAAAATAATTTTCGTCGTTAAAAACGCAAAATAAAAGCCTAGCGATGTAGAACGTTTTTTCTTTTCCTTGGTTACATAAACCAATTCGATAATAACCAAGAGACTGAACTCGCCCTTTCATAAATTTTTGGCTTTTCATTGAAAAAACAAGCCCATCATCACTAATTAGGTATTTCTCATAGTTGGGAATTTGTTTAAAGTTTCTAACATTTGGATTATTCATTGTTTTATTATAATAAATAATTAAAATAATTAAAATAATATCATTTTTATTTTTATTTCTTTTTTTTAATGAGATCGGCAAGAGGGACAAAGACTATTGGATAATTGTTTAAAACAATCTTGACAAACGAAATGGTGACAATTAGTCCAATACTGGATATCGTCTAAAGACTCTTTGTAACAGACGGGGCAAAAATCAAAGTAAGGATCGTGTAGTTTAATAAATTTGGTTTTTTGAGTGCTAGAAAAGAACTTTTTGACGGATACATACTTTGATCGGGTAGCTAAGAATTTATCTAATCTTTTTACGCCCAGCCCACCATCTTTTTTAGTCCTAAAATCTACGCCACTGGCGATTAGATGTTTAATAATTTTCAAAGGTGCTTTTTCCATATGGAATAAGGTAGTAGGTAAAGTATTACCATTTTTATACATTAAGTAGAAAAAACTATCCCATTTTTGATAGTCAACTAATTGCCAAAAATGATTGTTTCTGATTTTAGCGTTTTTAATTTCTATAGCATATCTTATTAAATCGGGGTCATCAGGAATAGTACGGGAGAAACAAATGGTATTTAAATTACCGTTCAGAATATCTCCTATATATTTGTAAAGGTCATTAGGGTTATGATATTTGATCTGACTCATATATAAGATGGTTTAGAAATCCAACCTCAGATTAAAACACAGTAGCTAGTCCAACCTCAAATTAGTCCTTTGACTAATTTGAGTAGCCAGTCCTTCGGACTAAGCAAAGGACTATGGACTAAGCAATTTTACTTCTTGCTTTTCTTCTGTATTTCCTTAATCTCGCTAATAGGCTCCCATGTATTGAATTTCTCTGACCACCCAAGCCACTTGACTAAAGCTTTATTGCCTCTTCTTTGTTTAATCTTCTCTACTAAGAAAGTGTCTGTTAAGTCCGTCTTTTGTAATTCTTGATTGTAAAACGATCCTCTGACCGGTTCACCCGTCCAATCGACTAACTTATAAGTAACTGGATTAGTATCAAGAACTTCTGATACAACGAAGATTTCCATTGACCAATTTGAGATAAATCCTTTCTCAAAAATGTCTTTTAAACGAGAGACACGAACAAAATCACCTTTCTTATACTTGATTTGTGATTTAACCTTTCTGGGTTTAGGTGTATAGGTTTCTTTAAGTGTATATAAATTGTAAGGAGTATGTCCAGTGGATGAATGAACTTGGTTATTGTATTCTTTTACGAATTCAGGCAAAAGATTAACCCAGTCTCGTGTTTGGTAAGCTGTTAGTTCTTCGTAAATGTGATTCTTCAATGTTTTGATGGCTCTTTCAGCAGTGCTAGCTTTATGTTCTCCGAACGTAGAGTAGTGTATAATAAGATATTGCTGTAAGTAGTTTTGAACTTGTTGGTTGTAAAATTCTTTTCCTTGATCAGTCCAAATTTTGGCTGGAAGAAAGAGACTCTCGTTTTCAATAATCTCTTTTAAATTGGTCAGAATCTCAGGAGCTTTCTTAGTTTTCATGGGTTTAGCCCAAAGATAACGACAGTAAACATCAATAGCCAACAGAATAAACTTGTAACCTTTGTATTTGGGCATTTCTGCTAAGTCCATAGCGACTACGTTAGCTGGAAACTCAGAAATTACTTTACGACGAGTAAAGTTTTTCTGTACAGGTTTATGGAGCTCCTTAGCGAGTTGTTTAAATTGTGGCATTGCTATATATAAGATGCTTTAGAAAATAAGATGCTTTCTTTAACGTATTACAGCGTTGCCTCGAACCCACACCCAACCCCCCTACTGACCCCTTCTCAAGCCCTACTTAGACCCTATTTAGACCCTATCTACCCCCAGATAGACCCTAATTAGGGTCTATCCCGATTATTTAGACAAGATAGACCTCTCTCGTTGGATTTATCAAACAAAATTTTACATATATAAAGAATTAAACATTGCGCGTTCCTTGATATAGACAGATTTATCGCGCATTGGCTAATGTACTTTATATGAAGGCGATTCTTTACGTTCACAGGAGAGATAGACCGCGATAGGTACTTGTCATGTATGCTGTGGGCGTAAAATACATACAGACTATTTTTGTAAACATCATTCTACATATACCAAGATGAGAACAATTTGTATCTATATACATGATGCGTTTCGGTACATATACGGTCAATGTTGTATAATGAGTGTCTTAATGGGGTTGCGACCAATCCCTATCTGGGTCTATCTGGGGTCTATCTATGGATAGAGAAAGATAGAGTCTATACTTTGTTTTGGCTCTTTTTCTTTTACAGATGCTTTAAAAACCATCTGTATTACTTCAAACTCAAATAATTTTATTTCGCTGGTGGTTTGCGCGGTTATTTCGCTTGTAGTGCGGGACTACAATGACCGAGGCGTCATTGAGCTTCACAACCTTGTTCAAGCGGGGGCACCGCTTCGCTTTTCTAAATTGTGAAAACACTCTTTATTTATTCGTTTATACAATAGAGTTTTCACTTTTTCTGAAAAGAAAGTATATAGAGTTATGCCAAAACTACTACGCTCAGAAGATTACGATCCAAAAGAAACTATAGCGCTGATTAAGAAGTTAGGGAATAAATCAATACCAGATTCTGCTGTTAACTTACATGAAGATAAGATAGATAAACCACCAGCTAGCAGTGCTGAAGCTGAAATAAACTTAAATGGAGATTACTTATTTTCATCTGTTCCCCGAAATATTGAGAAAGGGTTCGTATGTTACTGTGCGGGAAAACGTGGTGCTGGTAAAACAACTATGATGTGTAATTGGATTCATAATTATCGTGCTTTAACAGGTAATCCAGTGTATTTAGTTAGTTCCAAAGAAAGCGACGAAACTATTGAAAAAGAAATAGGTGAAGAGGCTATTGAAAGAATCCCCACTTCAGCTTTTGCTGAAAAAAGTGAGGAGGAACAAGAACAACGAAAAGAAGAAAGTGAAAAACCAGATATTTCGCAATATGAAGACTGTCTTTTTTGTTTTGATGATTTTATGACCGATGAAAATAGGAGTGAAATATTAAGATTTATGAATAGTTTAGCTGAAAGAGGGAGAGACAGGAAAATATCTGTCTTTTGTATTTTCCACAATATAACTAATTCGCATACAACCAAATTAATTTTGACCGAAGCTGATTATTTCATTATTTTTCCCAAGACCCTAGGCAAT
>LVLI01001388.1:0-15099 GCA_001687465.1 Halocafeteria seosinensis
ACTTAATACACACGTTCAGACTATATGGTATGAACCTTCTCCCCATTATAAGAGAACGCCTACCTTGGTTACTACTTCTCCGTAGTACTCATTTCTGGATGAGCTGGGAACTTACAAACCGTTAAATGACTGTTGAACTGAATAGTGTAAACCCACTTGGCAACACTGGCCCGGGCCCCCGAACGGGGTCCAATGGCGACGTTTATTACCTAAGGTAAGGGCAAAAAACCGCAACAAAAAGGATTAGGGGAAAGGAGCGGCTTTTTGTGAGAAAAGTCAACAACAAGTACATGTATCATGACCGACTTCGGAACACCTCATGTTTACACCTGTAACCCATGATTTCACTCGGGCAACCACTGCTCCTATGCAGTCTGTAAGACTGTCTGTTAGATACACAGGATGTATATGTATCGAAAAACGGTTTGCGGTGACTTAAACATCATGCCACCATGCCTGACACATAACATTCCGGCATTGCATCACCGAAGGCAGAAGCCTTGATATCACTTACTTGTTTTGTACTACCTGTTACATATTGTCCTTATCGCAGCGTTCCGGAAACAAGTGGTGTAGAATGGGGAATGCATTGCCCCCGTGGGTGCCCTTTTGAAAAACACAAAAGGATACACAAAGCGCGCGCTAGAGGAAACACCAGCGCAGGGATGGCACGACTTTTGAGAACGAAGCCCATCAATTCTCGACCACTTGCAGCGACGAAGATGGAACATCTCGGGTGGAATCCGGATTCGAGAACAGCCGAAGAGCAAGCTACACGAACTGACTTATACGTGCAAGAGGACTGCTAACTAGCCATGCGGAGGCCCCATGGGTCACATTTGTGTGTGTGCCATGGGAAGTGACGGAAACGGACACTGAAGATCGGGTCTGCGTCAATGCTTTGAAGTCACTCGTTTATGCAGCCTCTCTCCTAGTGGAACAGCAGTAGCTGCCAGACACGGGCTCCAGCTGCTATCTAAGTGTAGCGGCTAACATCCAGCTGCCGGTGGGCCATCAGTCGCATCTTCGTCGTCGTCGTCGTGAACATCTTGAGATGAACTTGCGAGTACCCTAGTGCGCTGCGAAACACGGAAACCACGTCCTCATGCTACCAAGTCCAGCTGCGTTCATTAGTAAGGAGCTGCAATGCAAGTTATTCTGCTAAGATCGACGTACGCTCTTGGCCTACTGTAGTTGGTGTAATGCTGGGCCGGAGGGAGTAACTTTACGCTATGTCGTTTCCGCAGGCGAAGAGGAATGTAGGCGACGCTCATGTACCAAGTTTGCTGGCTCTATGCTAGACTGGCAAGAACACCTTCTCACCGTAGCTCAAGCTCTATCATTCTTCGCAGCCGGATCATTGACCTTCAAAGCCAAAGTGCGAGCATTTCAGTTTCTTCTGCGCTTGCACTGTTTTGACTGCTGCAACTGGACCAACACTTAATCCCAACTGGCGTCGCTGTGGCAGGCACAGGGCCTTCTCCTCCCAGGCTGAGCCTACAAGAAAAGCTAGTTCTCAAGGATACTCAGCGGTTGTTTGATGCACCTGGAGAAACGGAGGAGAAACGGAGGAGTATAGTGACCGCATTGTAACTGAGAGACGAGACCCAAAGAGAACAGATAGATGCCATGAGTACTCCAAGGTAATCCTGACATCGTTGGCGCAGGCATGGCGCCAAGCCCCGATGCCTCCTAAGCAAAATCAGTGTTGCGTTCCCTCACGGCGCATATCAGCAAGGCTGCAGGAACAGCGGGGCCGTCGCTGCTTAACACGGGCGCATGCCGCTCCTCGTTAAGAGGATGCGCGGTCGGTGGGCTATCTGTCACGTCACATATGTGTGTGTGAGCCTCTAAAGACATGAGTCTGAAATGACTGAATCTGCCATTTCTCGCCAGATTTGTTCCCAGTCTCCTTAGACGCACGTATATTGTCCAGGCTCTCCGGAACAGATCAAGCTAAAACTTGCTAGTATGCTATGGTGCTGCCCCGTGTAGTAGAGACAAAGACAGACTCAGCTCCGTTGAGTTCCGTCCGCATCGGTATTATGCACGGAAGCTAACGAGCCTATATCGCCTATATTCCTTCGCAGCCCAGGGGGCAGTTGATGACGAACAATATCCCACCAACGCAAATACTGGTCGCGGTAACTAGGAATCGGAGCTGAAGAGTAACTCGCAGGGAAAAACGATTGGCTTTGCTCCCTTTCGGGATCCGGATAGCGAAATATTTGGCGCCCCGCAGTGTTGAAGGTAAATTCGTATTCTTTATGATTGCCGACTGAAGCCGACAAATCGCCAAACGAGGACACAAGGGGTGGAACTTCCCATTCCCGAAGTATCCGCCGCATAAGTCGCGAGCGAAGATCTTCGATTTCCATTTGCTTGCGACGTGACAGGATACTCTTCTTTGAGTAGCAAGAGACGATGTCTTCGTACAACAACTGGAGACGTTCTCTTACGGGATCCTCATTCTCTCCAAAACAACGATAAGGAGGCACCTCAATTTGGATAGACCTCTTATGCTGTAGCTCGCTTTGCCTTGAGCCACTGAGTTTCCGTGCCACCGCAGCGGTCGCTGAAGCAACGCATTTCTCGCCTAATTTTTCAACATTGACGAGCAGATCTTTCAGCGAGTTACACGACGTTTTGATACTACTTAGCTCAAAAGCCGCATCTCTAAGCTTTCGCTTTAGGCCCCTGTTTTGAGTATTTTTCAATTCGAATAATTGTTGATACTTACTTAACTGCTTGCGGCGCAAATTGTGGGTTTCGTTCAAGCGCGAGTTCATCATTGTGACCGTTGAGCGAACCTTTTCGAAATCAGCACGATGCCAATCGGCCATATCACTCAAATCATTCTTGAAATCAACTGTCGAGAGTTTAATCTCTCGTAGGTCACGCAATAGGTGTGCAGTGCTACTCTGAAACCTCTCCAACTTGCATTTGTAAGTACGCTGAAACTGCCGAAGTTTTTCATCTCTTTTCTTAGTCGTCCGTAGTCGTATCGAATTGTATCGCCTCATAAGATCGACCAGTGTGGACTCCGCAGAGTGCAATGCTTCATCCTGATAGTGTAGAAGTCGCTGCCCTTTATCCAATTCAGTTTCCAAAATGTCCATCATGTTAACAACAGTTTGCCTTGTTCTTGAAGCAACCATGAGCATTTTCCCACCCCCATTGCTTTGCACCACACTTATTGCGTCGTAAAAACGATTCATAGCTGCTTGCAACGAACATCCGAAATCTTTAAATTCCTCTGTAGCAAGCTTGGCCACCGATGCGCAGAATGAACGCATGTCATACAGCTCTTGCGCGACAATCTCGTATTGCCGTTGTTGCATATACTTTCTGGTACGCTTCACATGGCTATCTTCCTTGCCTGGCATTGCATGTTCAGCGATACGAGAAACGGCTTCCAATTGTGTGCTCAACTTATACAATGCACCATTTCGGTACCCGCCGGACTGAATGGCGCATGAATCTCGATAAGTTAAACTCTGGACTGCGTCCGCTAGTGTAGCTTCTTGGACATTCTCAGAGTACAAGAACGAGAAGTGCCGATGTAACGTTTCCAAAGCCTGATCTTCTTCTTCAGGGCGTGCTTGTAGCTCACTTTCCAAGTTCTTGCACCTTTCTCGATACTCTTCAAGGTTGCGCAGCAAGCTGGTAGGATACTCACCTGGTGGGCCATTCCTTCCATCGGGACAGGTGGCTGAGTCCTTTGCTCCAGGGACATGAGGTGTCAACTTAAAAACATGCTTAACCAGAAATTGCCAAAGACTTTTAGAAGGAACTGTAGGAGCAATGACGTGTTCCTGGGGAAACGAAGCATGTTGCATGCGTAGCTACTATTACACTTACTTTCAGAAGGGTAGCAGAATTGGGCAAGTCGGTAAATAAGATGCTGAAATCTCTCCATCGAAAGCAGTAGCTGTTGCTTCCGGGTTGTGGAATTGCGTGTATCGCAGGTGTTAGAAGTTGCACCTTCCTGGAAGAAACACTCCATCAAACTCGCCACATCCACCGTGGATTCCACTGTACTCGAAACTAATCCAGGGCAATCCGACACGAATTGTAGAAACGCCTGCGAATCTGCAGCTTAAAGGCACTATACTGGTGAAAAAGGTTGTCACACTCTCTATCTCCCCTTGCGCTCTAAACGTTGGCCTTTGCCCAGTCAATCACTCGACTTGGCTTCAATTGAACTTACCCCAATATCCCCGAGAATTCCTGTACCAGTCAAACACTCGTCGCAATGCTTGCTGTACAGATACCGACCGGAATGGAGACGACGACTGAAAAGAGCCGAATGATGGATCCGCGAGTGCATCCTGCTGGTGGCATGCATTCTTCCGGTCCATGCCAGCCAGATTCTCAGGACAGTACCGTTGAGGTTGAAGCTCGCCTACAATTCCATGATGTGGTGCACCCTCATCACTTAAAGTGCTGCTACTGGTAGGAGTTTAGCGTGGATGTAAATTGCCGTAAGTTCTCGTTCGTACCAAAAACAAGGCACGGAAAGGACTTTATACTGGCTAAGGAGAGGATCCGATCATCCGAGCACTTAGGTCGCAAGCTGCGACTTCCAGGCTGAAGCGGCTCCAGTTTCAGAGGAATCCAATTCACCAAAAGTGCTAGCACTGATAAGCGTAAAGGTACGCAATTTGGGGGTACAGTAGAGAAGTATTTCACGGTTAGAGATATTCTAACTAGTCTCTTTCAACCGGTAGGCCGTAAAGGCACTCCACATACGTACCATAGCTTCTTCTTGGTTCGCTGGGTGGCTGACTTGCCAGCAGGATATGTATTCAAGAGTTCCTCTGACAAATATTAAAAATACACACATTAGTTCACATGGTTTTATTCTATAACTATTGTACTCTTTTTTTTTTTTTTTCCTTCTCAAAATCAAAGTGAGTTCAAGCCACTTCCACTTCGGCCTTAGACATCCATCCCAGAGGTTATATTCGGTGCGTGAATTCAGCGGAAGTGGACAGTGCGGTAGAATTCTACGCACGCGCAAGCGCAAGCTGTCGATAAGGTGTTGGCGATGCCGTTGTCGTTGCGGCACTGCAAGCCAGTTTCCAAACTATGAACCCAACAAGGGCAATACCAACTAAACCTCCTATGGTGCCCCCGACTATAGCTCCCACCTTTAAGCTACTACGCGAATTCGAGTGACTACTCCCTGATTTAGGTGCCGCGGATGGATGGACTGGGGAGGTAGAATTACACTTCTCTCCAGAGTAGCCTATGTCGCAGTAACACCGAGGTTTTCCCACTTCTGGATCGAACCGACAGATGCCACGGCCATCACATACACGACTCGGAGCAATACCTTGGCTTCCCACCATTGGACACTCTCGAGGGCATCCTTCGCAGGACTCGATTACCACATGATACTGGCACGAAACACTTTCGACGACTTCGCCAACGTCGTCTCGCGCCGCCCGATCTGCACAGATATGGTCAATTTTTATTGACCGCCTTCCTAGATCCTTTCCATTTTCATCCATGCAGTTGTCCCCATTCGTATAGGTCAAGGCAAATCCCATGGAAGGATCATTCGGCATGACTTCCGAAAATGACATGTTTAACCCGGAACCATCGAGGTGACCTCCAAGAGCGTAACAGCTTCCGGAGCCATCATCGTCGTTTTCGGGAAGATACTGCAATGCAGCCACTGCTCCGCCGTTGTGGTCAAGGACTGTCTGACACTTACTCGGAATATCTGGTTGATTGATATCCTCCCGTTCTGTATCACCAATAGCGGGTACTCGTTGAGTTTGCGATCCCAAGTTACATGATCAGGAAAGAGCTACGGCGCTACATACCGACATTCTTACAGAAACCAATCAAATATCTGCAGAGGGTTGTCTAAGAGTTGAATACAGACCAAAATACCCACACTTACAATAGACGGCTTACTTGAATGTGCTTTCCCACCCGTCGTTTCTCGAGTCATGCAACTCCACGACGAACGAGCCACCAAGGCTAAACGTCTGCACCACTCGTCCATTAACGATAGCTGAACAGTGTTAAAGGCAGAAACTCAACAACTTACAGCGTTCTTGAATTTGATCCCGCACGCCTCTGCAGCTACGACAATTGAAGGCGAAAACAGGTCCATTTCACGTGTAATCAAACCAGTTCCAGCTGGGGGAAACTTACGGCTGTCAGCAGCCAGAGCTGTCGATGCTGTTGCCCCGGCGAGCATCACCAAGGCCATAGGGAGAGAAGATATCATCGCGAATCCTCGAATCATTTTATCTCCGCGTGTCGCTTGTTGTTTCGAGGGCTGGAGGGGGCTTACAGCAGGTATGTTCTTTCTTCCACGATGGTGAATGCTTGAAAGAAAGAGAAGCTACAAAAATTTTCACCTGCGGTCTCCTCTTGACACGAGCAGACGAAACAGCAGTACACATCAATTCTGAGTGAGCGCCCCGCCCCATTCATGCAAGCATGGCATTGAGGAGGACGAAGCGTTTTCTTTCTGTGAATGCGCATTCTGCGACTGGCGCCGCCAGTCTGGCGGTCGCGACTCGCAAGACTTCGCAACTTGCGAATCGCAAGTCGGCTGGAATCGCGGGAACCAGTAGGATAAAAAACAGGATAGTTTGTAAAACTTCTACCAATTCATCGTCTAGAAAAAAAAATGAGTGCATGGGGTTAACCATTGCTCCAACGAACGATGGATTACACATGGAGTGACGATACCACAGCGCCTCGAAAAACGATTGCTAGTTATTATTCATCCTGCCATTAGCAAACATATGACATAACAAGCAATCAAGGGAGATGTTTGCGCCAATTACTGCAGCAAAGAAAGGTGAACAGGCAAAACAAAAACCACTAAAATATCGCTACGAGCTGCAATCTTCGCCGGAATGTCCCATGTTGCAAAAGCATCGAGCTCGCTGAGCTTGACGATCGTAGCCGCAATGGCCGTTACCGGAGCAAATTTTCCCATTCTTGAAGGGACATTCCTTTGGACAGCCCGTTGGATCTATTGCGTGAACTTCGTACGTACACTTGCCAACTTTCTGTAGTGGATACAATACCGGAGGTTCTTAATATCGCTTGAACTGCTTCTGGCATTATGGGATGCTTACACCAACAAACATATTCGTATTGACCTTGTTCTTTTCCAATTTACCTGTCGTATGGCGATTTCCACCGCCACACAACACTGCTACTTTAAGTTCAGCATTCTCGTGTGGACTACAGTCATCAACACCACTCTCACCGCCAAGCTTGTACCACAGGTTCACCCCGGCAGCGGGACGCAACTTGTCTGCACCATGATTACGGTAGTACGGAATACGTTCATAGCAAAGAATTGATCAGCTAAGACTTTCACTTACCATGCGGGTCAACGTGGTAGCTGAGCAACTTGTTTACTCGAGGATACTCTCCCAGCTTATACAATGAGCCCCTCTGCTTATCACAGACCCACGCCGCTGGTGCTGAACCCGAATTCGGTGTGGCTTGATCGGTCACACAAATAGGAACATTCTTTTCTTGAAGAGCTCCACAAATGTTGAAATAGAACGTTAAGTGCTGAGTGTCGTAGTTGTCCGGGTCGTGGGCTCCGTACCTGCTACGGCAGCGAAAAACGCAGGTGCATACGGTCGTGGGTCCCCTCTTGATGAATACATGCATATCGACATACCACTCTCCATCACTTAAGGTAAGACCACTCAGATCCCAGGTGATATTTTTCAGTGTGTCGGAGGATGAGCTCATACTATCATCAGGATATTTGCAGGTATTCGGCTCGGAACTGCGTAGACAGTGCAGCATGCATGATAACTACCCATGAACGTTCAACCAGAACATGCTATACGTACTTGCATACTGCTGCACATGCAGCGACACTGGCTAGCAGAAGCGCAAAGGGGGGCGTTCGGGCGCTCATCGTTGAGTTCTTGAGAACTTCCTCCTTCCTGAGAACTGTAGCATGCGTTCTCCACAACGCCAACGCTAACTCCACGGTTGCTTATCAGGGACCGTAGGCAACCCTAGACGGTATGCATGTTGGACTGGGCACGTATATACAACATATATACCTACACTGGAGGAAGTTATTGGACTACAGTAATGCTTCCACCCCGAGGTTGAACGTTCGACGCAGATGACATGTCAGGTCGCATCACGGCGCCATGCGACTTCGACAACGGACCAGAATGCAGAAGATGACAGAGAGAACAGGTTAAGTCTTACATTTCGGTATGATGATTGGGTATTTTGCAACCACTCTACAGATGAATTCGTAGGTGCCCAGGTGTGCTACCTGGAGCAAGGTTGCCTCACCAGTGGATCACCATGCCTTCTGATCGCTGTTTGTTAAGAAGGCAAGGCTTCACGAACACCGGAATGAGTTCTCCAAATAGAAAGGTAAACTTCGTGGATAGCGAATAGCAGAGGGGTTCGTCCCCAACTGACGATCTGAAGACTCTGTAACCGAGTGGGAAAGAGCATAGTGGTGCGAGTGGAAGAACTGATCTAAGGCTTCAAATTCTGAGTGAAAATCCAGAGTCACGGCAGATAGGAGCTCATGGCATTTACCATAGAGCCCACAGTTCGTATTTCTCATTTTCGATTGATTACCATGCGTCCGACTGGTCCTAAGGTACCACCACCGACGGGAAGGGGAAGCGCGGGAAAACGAAGACGTGTTCGCGGACCTAGAACGACTAGCCTAAGAAGACGATGAAGCAACGATGAAATGAACCAGAAATCTAATTGGGAAGATACATACTTGGAGCTCCCACGAACAGCAATTACTTCGCTGAGCGCTGTCGTCCCCCTGTACCATGATTCAAACCGCAGCACTGAATTGTAACTTATCGGACCGCTTCCAGTCTGCGGTTGTTGAAAAGGGAGACCGAGAACGGACAAAGTGCATAATTGGGTGGCTCCAGCTAAGTGTCCCACATCCTAAGAGCAAGCTTTCTGCGCTGAGTAATCACAGCCACAATGGCCGTTCCCCGAACAAAGTCTCCCGATTTGGGTAGGGCATTCGGGGGTTTCGTCAGATCGAGTACATGCGCCGAAATTGGATCTCTACATGTTCACGCATATAGTCAGAGGGTGCTGAAGCATTGCGTTGAGGCACGTTCATGATGTTCCGGGTAGGGTTCACGTTGAGACTTTCACTACAGAACGAAATCAATGGCATAAAGTCCTCAGGAATCTCGGCGTAAAAGTATACCCTACGTGTCATAAGATTGCTCGTCCCGGGCTCCATATCTCGGCCGCGTTGTTGCCCAACGTCCATATGAATCGCCGGAACTCAAAGCTACATAGATCCCAGGCCGTCAGGATACGAACAGGGAATTGAGCATGTATGAGAGTGTGCGTGTGGTGTGTCGTCCTGCGTACCCATGAAGTTCGTCTTCCATTGGCTTCCAAAGTCCAGTCTAGTCGCTCCTACCGCGTATTTGGCCATCAGTAACGCGTGCAGTTGACGCAACACGCAAAACTTCCATGTCCGTCATCTATATACACCATGCCCTCCTTTGACCATTGAATTCCAATGCCCGGGCCGATAGGTGCTTCCACCCGTCATCATGCTTGTGCGATGCATGCATGCGCCCATTGGTTTCGGAGTGCCCCATTACTGTACTAATACAGTGTGCATCATGCACCAGCCATAGCGTAATGTAGCATTCAATGATTGCGAACATGGAGGTCGTAAACTGCGACCTCATGTCCGCCCAAGCAAGCACACAAAAAAGGCTCCCTCCTCCCCAATGCCATGATTCATGAATGGAGCACTCACTCAGAATTGATGTGTACTGCTGTTTCGTCTGCTCGTGTCAAGAGAAGACCGCAGGTGAAAATTTTTGTAGCTTCTCTTTCTTTTAAGTATTCACCATCGTGGAAGAAAGAACATCCAACCTACTGCACGCCCCCCAAATAAGAAGAGACACGCGCAGATAAAATGATTCGAGGATTCGCGATGATATTTTCTCTCCCTATGGCCTTGGTGATTCTCGCCGGGGCAACAGCATCGACAGCTCTGGCTGTTGACAACCGTAAGTTGGACCTGGAACCGCAGTTTGATTACATGTGGAATGGACCTGTCTTCACCCTCAATTGTCGTAGCTGCAGAGGCGTGCGGGGTCAAATTCAAGGACGCTGTAAGTTGTTGAGTTTCTGCCTTCAACGCTGTTTCAGCGATCGTTAATGGATGCGTGGTGCAGACCTTTGGTCTTAGTGGCTCGTTCGTCGTGGAATTGCATGACAAGAGAAACGACGGGTGGGAAAGCACATTCAAGTAAGCCGTCTATTGTAAGTGTGGGTATTTTGGTCTGTATTCAACTCTTAGACACCCCTCTGCAGATATTTGATTGGTTTCTGTAAGAATGTCGGTATGTAGCGCCGTAGCTCTTTCCTGATCATAGCTTGGGATCGCAAACTCAACGAGTACCCGCTATTGGTGATACAGAACGGGAGGATATCAATCAACCAGACATTCCGAGTAAGTGTCAGACAGTCCTTGACCACAACGGCGGAGCAGTGGCTGCATTGCAGTATCTTCCAAACGAAAACGACGATGATGGTTCCGGAAGCTGTTACGCTCTTGGAGGTCACCTCGATGGTTCCGGTGCAAACATGTCATTCTCGAAAGTCATGCCAAACGATCCTTCCATAGGATTTGCGTTGACCTATACGAATGGGGACAACTGCATGGATGGCAATGGAAAGGATCTAGGAAGGCGGTCAATAAAAATTGACCATATCTGTGCAGATCGGGCCGCGCAAGACGACGTTGGCGAAGTCGTCGAAAGTGTTACATGCCAGTATCATGTGGTAATCGAGTCCCGCGAAGGATGCCCTCGAGAGTGTCCAATTGTGGAAAGCCAAGGTATTGCTCCGAGTCGTGTGTGCGACGGCAGAGGTGTGTGTCGATACAGCAAGTCGGAAGGGAAACCGAAGTGCTTTTGCGACAAAGGCTATAAAGGATCCAAATGCTCTACCAGCGGCGATTCCACTCCACACGAAAAGGGATCCAGCGGAGGTGCTATTGCAGGCGGACTCTTTGGTGGTATCGCTCTAGGCGCTTTGATCGGAGCGGGCATCTACTACTATCTCTACGTTTATAAGCCCCGGCAGACTCCTGGAGCCGGCATGAATGTGGCAACTTCATCGCAAGCAGCGTGGCATGGAAGTTCAGGGTACACCCCTCCTGATACCGAGGGAAACGTCCAAGAAGGTGGTGGTACAGGTGGTAGGGATCCCCTATTATAACCTAAGGCAACGGATGTACTTGTCGGAAACGAGTAAACGATATTGATTTTTCATAGGTAAAAATTTACAATGCCTGTTTCCCTAGGAGACGTCCACCTTAAAAACTAGCAAATATTCGTTCTTCTTGCACGCTTCATAACTTCTCAAACATCTCAGTTCTCGTCCAGAATCGGTCTTTGCGATCGCTCGCTCACTTTGCGACCGAAGGCTCTTTTGTCCCCCCTTCCACGCCCCCCGTCAGGCGCACACCTAGAAGCGTGGAGTATATGATAAGTGTTGGGCCGCCTTTCATCACTTTTGCATGGCAGCACGGGATGTTAGCAGCCGCAGTTGACTATATTTAGTTTCCCACCCCACAAGGGACGAACTTCGCTGTGCGCGCCTCCTCGAACCCGGCAGCGTCTCAACATACCTTCAGTAATTTGGTTGTCCCTCTTCATTCAAGGCAACCAAGAAAACCACGCTTGTGTATACAAACTGTGTTGTGTGGGCAAGCACTCTCCGGTTAACTTGAATAACTGATTGGATCTCGCGCTCCGCATCGAATCGCCATCCTGGAACTTCGAACACTGTATGTCCACTGGAAGGAAGAACCAAACTATGAGCGCCCGAACACCCTCGTTTGCGCTTCTGCTAGCCATTCTCGCTGTCTGTGCAGCCGTATGCAGGTACGTTTTGGACATATAGCATGTTCTCGTCGAGTCGCGTCGTCGCGTACGTGTAGTGGTCAAGCATGTTAACGTCATCAATGTTTACCTGGTGTCCGCAGTTCCTCGAAAGAGCCGAATACCTGCAAATATCCTGACGATAGTATGAGCTCACCCTCCGACGTACTGAAAGGCATCACTTGGGACCTGGGTGGTCTTACCTTGAGTGATGGAGAGTGGTATGTCAATATTTTTTAAAAAAAAGGATCCACGACCGTATGCACTTGAGTTTTTCACTGCCATAGCAGGTATGGAGCCCACGACAAGGATAACAACGACACTCAACACTTAATGTTCTATTTCAATATTTGTGGAAGTCTGCAAAAATCCGATGTCCAAAAGTGTATAAAGGATCAAGCCGGCCCGAATTCGGGTTCAGCACCAGCGGCGTGGGTCTATGTTAAGCATGACTCATGCCATAAGCTGGGCGAGTATCCTCGAGTAAACAAATTGCTCAGCTATCACGTTGACCCGCATGGTAAGTGAAAGTCTTGGCTGGATCAATTCTTTGCTATGAACGTATAATATTACTACCTTAATCATGGGGTCAGACAAGTTGCGTCCCGCTGCCGGGGTGAACCTGTGGTACAAGCTTGGCGGTGAGCGTGGTATTGATGACTGTGGTTCACACGAGAATGCTGAACTTAAAGTAGCAGTGTTGTGTGGCGGTGGAAATCGCCATACGACAGAAAAATTGGAGAAGAACAAGGTTAACACGAATATGTTTGTGGATGTAAGGTGTCACACCGCGTTGGTCGTCGAGTTGGTACTATACTCCCAAACTTGCCGTATTGTCTTGTGGTTACAGAAGGTGGGAAAATGTAGCTATGAGGTCCACGTAATAGACCCAGCAGGTTGTCCAAAGGAATGCCCAATTGTCAATGGCGAAGTTTGCTCATCCAACGGCCATTGCGCTTACGATCGAAGAGCCCGGGAAGCAAGGTGCTTCTGCGAAGACGGATACAAAGGGGAAGATTGCAGTACGTGCACATCTTCCAGACCTTATCCTGTTTATTGCTAGATACTCTCTTTTCTTGCTTGCAGCAACCTCTCCTGGACGGTCTTCCGCTGGTGCTGTCGGTGCCGTATTTGGAGGCATCTTTATTGGATTAGTAGGTGTGGTTGGGTTTTGGTACTACAGGCAACGATGGACCGGTAAGAAAGGTTTCCAAACTAAAGAGGACGACGACGAGGGATTCTACTAAAGCTTAAAATCTTAGACGCCACATGAATAAGACTATATAATGCATCGCGACCAAGCAGCTGGATAGTTCCTCCGTACGCATATCTTTCCTCCGGATGGCCTAAACTTGCTTGTACGCAAAAAACAACGGACGTTGTACCTTTAAGTTTTGTCTACTGGAATGCGGTTTTAGCCAGTCGAATGCTCTTCCTGCCGTTCCACTTCTGAAATCCCGCCCGCGATGGTGCAGATTACTCAGAACTCAACCAGGTTAGTAGTGGTCACGGGAGGCCGTAGAGTCGATCAAGAAAGAAGCTACCTAGCATTGCAGTAGAAGAACGATGCAGCCAGGAAAGTCGTTATGCTGCACTAAGTACGGCGAGTACCAACTCCACTGTGTCACCATGAGAGGGAAACGCTGGAACGACTACGGGAAAAGCCGCAGATGGACTCTGTCTCACTGCATGACGTTCCTCGTGAGCAAAGACGCTTGTTTGTGTATTTGCGGAACCGTCCGGCTTGTCTCAGGGTTTTTGATCCGGTGGGATATGTTTGCGATCTTCGGGAAAGGTTGAGTTGTGGCTCTTATATTGTATATTCATGTGATTATAGGGAAATACTCCCCTAACGAGTTTATAGGGAGTCCGGATCTCCCACGAAGTATTCCCCTGTAGAATCATTACAAAACACTATGTCTTTCCGATCAATTGCTTTATTAGCTAGACGGTCAGCCTCCGTGTTTTCCTCGCGAGGAACATGACACAGCGAGATAGACTTCACCTGTGGCTGCTCCCGCAAACGCTCAAGTGTTTCGATTAATTTTTGAAGGACAGGGCTGCAGGTGGGGTGAATTACAGGCAAACGTTCCTTGCGCCCAATTAATTGCGTTCAGAAAGTCTCCATATATATATATAGTCAGGTGCGTTGCAAAGTGCAGCCCAAGGCTATGTTGAAAGATGGGAAACATTGCTAATCCCGAGTGGGAGTGGTGAGTCAGCTGACGATACAGACCTACTTGGATCAGGGGGATAGGAGGAATTACCGGTTGATGGTCCCTCAACACAATTAACACGAACCGTCCTGGCACTGGAAAAGGGCTCAGTTAGAAGGGCAACGACGCAATTAACAGCGCTCGGAATAGCCCCAGATTGTTCATTTGTGCGGGAGCAACTTGTAAACATGAATCCCAGGCCGTATCAACTGTTTCGGACGGAGAATCGCACATCCCATTGGGATGTTTCGCCGGCTGAAGTGAAATCCCAGCTCCATGGAATGAAGAATGATTCCGCCCCGGGACCCTCAGGCCTGCGTGTTGTGGCGCTCAAGAAGGTGATGGCGACGGACGAAGGAGCAAAGCACATCACCACACTCGTCAACGAAATAATCAATGGGAACGCACCTTATAAGGAGAAACTTACGGCGGCTCGGTTGGTACCCCTAATTAAATCGCAGGAGAAAGTCCGTCCCATCGCAGTGGGGGAAGTTCTAGTGCGCCTTGCATCTCGTATACTGCTGCGGAGGCATCAAAAGGAATTGACTCGGTTTTTCAGGCCATTCCAGTTCGGAGTCAAAGAATCGGCAGGAACGGAGCGGATAATTCATTTCGTCCGGAGATGTTTCCGTCAATCGAGAGCGGTCCTAAGCCTTGATATAGCGAACGCGTTCAATTGTATAAGTCGGGAGACAATCAGATCTGTCCTATCAGTTCACTTCCCAGGAATGGTTCCCTATTTTGAGTGGGCTTACAAGGATGGTGCTCCACTATGGTATAAAGGGGATGTCCTTACCACTTCCCGAGAAGGAGTTCGCCAGGGCGACCCTTTGGGGCCGGCGTTTTTCGCTATAGGAATACAGCATCTTTTGGAGCAACTTCTTCAGGAGTTCCCAGATATTAATCTGTACGCTTATCTCGATGACGTAACAGTGGCCGGGTCAGTTAGAGACTTGGAGGCA
>LVLI01001393.1:0-16060 GCA_001687465.1 Halocafeteria seosinensis
CTCTTAGTATTCGTGTCTTTACCRCGWACACCGACAGAGTAAATTGTAGCGGGACCCTTGTAACAAGAGCTGCCGGATTTGATGACTGCACTGTAAGAGTCTGAAGAAGCATTCAAGCAGGTAGACTCAGGTGGAAGGTACTGAATACCTTCATGAGACAAGCTCCATCGATTTGAGAAGGAAACGTCCACTCCAGCGCCACTCTTTACTTCCCAATGGAAGTACATCGCTTTATCCGAAGCACTACTGTTCGTAGTCCATTGGAAGTAGAAATACGCCCATTCAAGCGGATTGACCTCCGAGATCCTCTCAATACCATTTAAGAGTTCTTCCACTGTCGGGTTTGGACCAGGAGAGGGACCTGGCTTCCGTATATTCGCCGATACGCTGAAACTTGCTGGCATATCTGTTGTCGCGCGCACACCAATGATATACGCACATCCATTGCTAAACCATTTTGAGTGGCAAGCATGTGAATCATTATGAGAGATTCTCAACACAGCTGCCCCTTCGTCCGCCGGGGTATTCCACTGGGCACTCCCAGGTTTCGGTAATGTCGGAGGCGCCGATCCATCGTCTTTAACTGCCAAAATCTCAATCTCCCCTTCTTCGGTTGTCACTTCAATCTCCAAGTCCACTGGGTTGGCAGCGTTAAAGGAATCCATGCGCACACGGTAGTACTCAGATTTTCCTGGATCCGCAGATCCAGGAAAGCTTCTTCCGTCATGAGGCAAAGCAGTAATCGTATTGTCGGTTTCCACTAGGACACCATAGCTTGTGGAAGAATGCTTATCGTAGTCATAAACACTCACTCTCACCTCACACATACAATGTAACTTGTATGATTGACACGGGCATTCTTCCTGTCTAACCTCATCATCAGAGTATATCGACAGTGAGTCAACCCCAACGGTGGGCTCACGGCTGCTGAAATTGTAACCATCTGGCGCAAACCCCTCTGGATGAGGTCCCAAGGTGACATAGAGATCGGCATCGCCAAAATCTGTGACCAATCAGCAGGGAAAAAAATCATGAAAAATCTAAAATGATCCAATTGCTAGTAGAGTGATACATACAGGTAAACAGATTAACGTGGATCGTCTCATTCCTGCTCAAGTCGAGAATCCCAACGAAATAGTTGTAGTGTCCATGTCGCAATAAACCGGCATACGTATTGGATACTGGTAGAGGAAGCGGGTTTTCCTTGGATCCACTGTAGGAAGCTTCAATACTGTAGTCCACCTGGACGACAGAATGTGCACTAATGGCTATGGAGCAGGCCGAGCCGTTCTTTAGCATTCCTCGACAATATTCTGACAGGTCACTGTACGGAATCAGCATATTTGTAACTCCAGCAAATCCGCTAGAAGCCGAGTATTGCGCATTGTTTTTGGTGACCCGCGAGACGCTCCTTTCACTATTTCCGTATAAGTAAAGCAGACGATCCGACTCCGCGTGTATTGCTACATCCTTGTAATTCTCCGTTAACCTCAAAGAATAAAATGTATAGTCGTCCCCGGGTACACTGTCTTCGCGGACACGTCCAAAGCGCAATGGGATCGTGGCGTTTCCGTTAGGGTTCTCTAAGGTCGCCAGTAAATTGAACATGTTCTCTTCGCCTTGTACCCCATCACCAAATACCCCAACCGTATAATTTGTAACGTCTGTTGGAGAAAACTGCACCTTCATTTGGGCGCCGTTGAAATGTCCCTCTTTGTCGTAGGTGCCAGAAGCGACTTTGACTCGACCATTCTCGTGGTGCAAGCGTGGGAACCGAAGACCGCCACTAGTACAAGTCGCCACATAAATATTGGAACTACCAACGATCTCATCCAAGGTGAAAATAAGGCTTACTCCGGATTTTGGATGCATATTGAAAAGTGTATAGTATTTCAAAGTGGCTGTTTCAACCATTCCGGATTGAGGAACGTCTTGCACAAGTCTGTTGGTCGAATTAACTTGTCCCAAATTAACTTCGAGAGTGTACGTCGACGTTTCGAAGAATCCATACACACTCATGTACACAGGGTGCGGCCACTGGTAATGCTGACTTGAATTAAATATTAGCACAGCTTCATCTCGAAGTCCTATACTCTGCCACGTGAAATTATTCCAAGATGGGTACACATTGCTGACACTGACAAACAAATCCGGATCACCACTAAGGGTCTGCAGTATCAGAGAAGGAATAAAGGAACACCGTAAACCCTTAACCCAGAGCCCGGTGACCCCCTAGAGACTTACAGTGACGTATATTTGAATAATTGGATCATATGTCGGGGCAGGTCCATCCGGAATAAACTTATAATAGTGGTATCCGCCGCCGAAAACAGTTCCCTCTACATGTTCTCCCGCCTTCACCTCAGTGGGAGAACTGGTAGTCTCCTCACTATTAGCAGCGATTAAAGGGCGGTTACCGAACTTTCGTTCTTTGGTTGACGAATGAAAACGGGAAGTAGACAAGGGACTCCTTGTTTCCAAAGAATGAGTCATCCGAACGAAATCAGAGTGATAGAATACCTCAAGAATCGCTGACACCGTTTCTTCCGTTGTTCCAGTTACTACCAAACCTTCGGAGCTGCAGTAGCATCGCCAAAGTGCAAACAGTATGCTCAGATTGTGATGCGCCGAAGTGAATGCCTTACCTTTGAAGAAGTGCCAAAACCGACGCTGAAGGGGTAAATACCTGGTTTTGTCTGACCGTTGCACAGTTCTCCGTCTCCTGAGCAGGAGCAGCCAAGTTCTTAGTCTCCGAGGGTCGGACACAGAGGGAAATCGCACCATCCTTTTCTTTCATTGACACCCAGCGAATTTCAGGAAATGCTACAAAGTTCGTTGGCATCTTCCTCGACGAACCGATTTCTCGGTCTACGGAAACCATTGGGAAGTAGACTTCCGAAGGTTCCTCTGGTGATAAATTCATGACTCGTCGGAGTCTCCGTTCAGAATTCTGGATATAGCATGTGACACCCCAGCGCAAGTAGGTGAGAGTGCCTTACAAGGTTGAATTAGTGCGTGGTAGTCACTTACCACTCCATGCACTGGAGCAGGAGGGGAGCCCTGATGGCTGCCGTTGGCTGCAGCCTTCTGAAGACAAACCAGGACTCCCACGGCCAGGATGATGGGATAATAGCGCTGCAGTCGCATTGTCCTCTTGCCCAAGGTTTCTTCCTCCTACAGAAGCAACTATGGAGTGTGCAATGCAGGCATTGAACCCCCTCTTTTCCTTTTTCTCGGTCGCAAGCGAACTTAAAACCACACAAGAAAGCCCTCGTGCTTTGTATACACCAAACCAACTTTAAAACCACTTTTTGCCCGGCGTTGGTACGTGCACAACAAAGCCAGCAAACACAAGAGTCTGATATAGGTATCAGCGATGCGCATGTGCTGCGGGAGAATAAGGGAAATAGATATCCGGGATGCGATCCCGGGAATCCGGGCTTTGAAGTCAAATGGACTTACAAGTGCCCAATTCAGGAAACTGAACCATGTATAGCGTAAAGTAGTGAAGCAACAGAAAACTGGAAGCAAAAAATGTGATTATGGATCTCCAGGTTCTTTCCAATAGAACTTGATTGGGTGTGTGGCTTCAAGCAACAGAAACAGCATTGGTCACCGAGGGGAAGTTCATTCCTCATCAATCCTGTCGTCACGGCTGCCTCAACCAGTTGGGCTCAGTGGCGCATCGTTGGTAGTTTTACCTATGGCATTTCATAGTTCCCAGTTTCACACCTACATCACTCGCAGCTGTAACCCATTAAAGAGAACACTATTGAAGGTGCAATACAGTCCAGCAGCTCTTGTTTACTGTTAATAAACTCGATCCCCTCGCGATAATGCTGAATAACCTTATTCGTCATGGTTGGGTCGTGCTTGCTTTTGACTGATTCCACGATGCGTTAGCATAGGTGTGGTGGAACCGAATGGGCGCTTTATCCAAACAGCAAATCGGACAAGAGTTGCGTCAAGGTCAAGAATTATCTTTACAAAACGGGAGAATTTGCGCGAAGAGACAAAGTTGATGAATACGAGTACAGCAAAGTTAGTACTTCGCTTACCACACTCTTCAGTGTTATTCATATTCTTGATTTCGTTGTGAATCAGTATCCTTACTAGTTCCACTTCGTGCAGCTCCGAATCCTTTGGATTCGGTTCATAGGAATCTTGGTTTTGCTGGGAGTCTAAGTAAGATTCGGCTGCCCTTTTATCATCGACAGCCTCCTGACCACTGTGATTAAGCTTCAGTTCCTCATCAAAGAATTGATAGTTTCACTGTATTTCTGCAGTTCATTCAAGGTCCGATCTGTCCAATGACGGTAGCGTTTGGCCTGGGAATCCAGAGGGGACAATACTTTATTCACGTTTTCAAGAGGTTTATGATAACGACTTAGTCTGTGCCATGATGTACGTTTTCCATAATAAGTCTCCTTATCGTTGCCATCCAATGCAATTGCTTGATCAAAACACGACCCGGCTTCCTCATAACGACCTAAGCAGCCCAATGATGCACCTTTCTGTTTATAAGCCTCCGCATAATTGGCATCCACTGCAATTGCTTGATCAAAGCATGAGGAGGCTTCCTCATAACGACCTTAGTGGGGCAATGATATACCTTTCTGTTTATAAGCCTCCGCATGATTGGCATCCACTGCAACTGTTTGATCATAACACGAGTTGGCTTCCTCATAACGACCTAATCCGGCCAATAATACACTTCTATTCCTCATATAGAGTGGATTCTGTGGATCCAGTTGTTCAGCCCTCTCAAAATACTCTAGCACCTCTCTGGAATTTCCGCCTTCACTCCTTTCTCATTCCATTGCTTTGCTTGATCTCTCTTGGCCGAGGATGTGTGAGGAACTGTCTGGGTATGGGTAGCGGAGTAGATGTTGCCCATCTTTGCCTTGGCTTACAAGAGCTTACAAAAGCCGTTGTAGGTCCGTGTGCCTAAAGATATACCTACTACCCGGTATCTTCCCGAGAAAAAGCTTTTTTTTTCTTTTTCTTTTTTCACCTGCTGTCTGAGTCAGTCTGGATACAAAATGCTGTTAGGCCGAGGAAGTGCAGCAGAGCTGAGAGTTGCGGTAGGAATTACGGTGTATGATCGTGCATGATCCATGCAGCTCTAATCGGGAATGCCAAAGCAATCCGGCACATGAATTCCTACCAGTACTTTCTGATTCATTTGGTCGCTACAATTACAACTGCTTGGTTGCGGAACTAAGAAAGAAACCCGGTTCTCTGTAGCATATTGTGAGATGAAAGCGAAGCCTACCAATAAAAGAGGGGGTCACTCCTCGTGACTACACTGGTACTCGCAGTCCTAGTTGCCACGAGTTTGATGTCGAGGATGCCCAGGGACAAGCCCTGACTCAGTCGGATTGGGGTCACTAGTCCAGTGAGTTTCAACCTGATTTCTAAGGGACATAAAATGGAGCAATCTCCAAATACCGGGGGGCGGCCGGCGACCGTTCACTTTCGTTTGCGACAAAGCTAAGCTGACCTTACATTTCCGGTTTCTATATGTTTATATAGCCCACTGTGCCTCTGCGGTGAGGTGGACTAAGGTAGCGTCGTGATTTCATTAGCTTTCGTCGACACATGGGTTTCTGGAAGTCCCTCGATTACCACTGGTAGCAGCTGCTCTTGGAACTTGGGGGATCGCTTAAATGGTACCATTCACGGCCGTGTTCCCGTTATTTCTACTTCGTTCATTTCAGAGTTTCCGATTCCATGCGTATTGCCAGGCCTGTATTGACTGGGTGTTCTTCTTAAGCGCCTATAACCGAGGACCAGCGCGATAATTACCAAAATTGCCAGACCACCAACAACACCCGCCACTATCGCTGCAGAGGAGGAATCATGGCTACTTGGTTCCGCAGGCCTTTTACTCGGAGTTACACTCGGTGTCACAGACCTTGTCGGGGTAATGGAGGGTGTAACAGAGCTGCTAGCAGTGTTACTCGGAGAGATGGAAGAAGAACCGCTTCCAGATGCAGAGCTGGATGGGGATACTGAAGCGGTTCTGCTTCCAGATGCAGTATTAGACGGTGTCTCAGACCCTGAAGGAGTGACAGACGGGGTATTGCTACTGGAAGCGCTGTTCGAAGGGGTGACCGAAGGAGTCGACGTTTCTGAGCTCGTCACGGAGGGCGTTGCTGTCTCACTCGGAGTGACGGATGAGGTAATGCTGCTTGTAGGTGTTACAGACGGGGTAACACTACTACTGCTTGTCTCTGAAGGCGTAACGCTAGAGGAGCTCGTCACGGATGGGGTGACGCTGCTCGTACTGGTAACAGAGGAAGTAGGACTGCTAGTACTGGTTACGGAGGGAGTCCTTGATTTTGTCGGAGTTACTGAGGGTGTAACAGACGGTGTCCCAGTGTTTGAAGGAGTCGTAGAGGGAGTCACAGTGTTTGAAGCCGTGGTAGAAGGCGTTCCACTGCGAGACGGGGAAACAGAAGGGCTGCTACTGCTTGATGGTGTTGTTGAAGGGGTATTCGAAGTACTGGGAGTCACGGAGTGTGTTGGCGTTCCGGTTCTACTACTGGAGGTAGGGGTAGAGGTACTGCTACCTGATGAGGACGGAGTAACAGAGCTGCTGCTCGTTTCCGAGGCAGTTACACTAGGGGATACCGTCACTGATGACGTCGGACTAGCGCTACTGCTGCTTGAACCGGTTATGGATGGGGTTGCTGAGCCTGTGATCGTGGCTGATGGTGTCTCCGAAGGAGTTGTACTGGAGGAAGCAGTCGAAGACGGTGTTACCGAGGGAGTCGCAGTAGTTGACGATGTCTCTGAAGGAGTTGAGGTGACTGAAGGAGTCTCCGATGGTGTTCCACTACGAGAAGGGGTACGAGACGGTGTTACACTGTTTGATGATGTTGATGAAGGAGTAGAGGTGATGGAAGGAGTCACCGATGGAGTCCCGCTACGCGAGGGGGTATGTGATGGGGTCACACTACTTGATGGCGTTGACGAAGGAGTCGATGAAGGAGTTGAGCTGAAAGAAGGAGTCACCGATGGAGTCCCACTACGCGAAGGGCTGCGGGACGGTGTAACACTAGTTGATGGTGTTGACGAAGAAGTTGAGCTGAAGGAAGGAGTCACAGATGGCGTTCCACTATACGAAGGGGTATGAGACGGCGTTACACTGTTTGATGGTGTTGATGAAGGAGTTGGGGTGAAGGAAGGCGTTGGCGTTCCGCTGTGAGAAGGGGTATAAGACGGTGTTACACTGTTTGACGGTGTCGGTGAAACGGTTGAGCTGAAGGAAGGCGTCGGCGTTCCACTGTGAGAAGAGGTATGAGACGGGGTTACACTGTTTGATGGTGTTGATGAAGGAGTGGTGCTGAAAGACGGGGTCACCGATTGTGTTCCACTCGTCGAAGGGGTATGAGACGGTGTGACGCTCTTCGATGGTGTAACAGATGGAGTGCCACTATTGGTTGGAGTATGCGTTGGAGTCATAGTGTTCGTAGCCGTAGCGGAGGCGGTCTCCGAAGACGTAGCCGTGGGTGAAGGAGTCACGGAAGGACTACTACTCTCCGAAGCTGTAGCAGATGGGGAGGCAGAGACTGTTTCGGATTCACCAGCTAAGAATCTCTCGCCATGCTTCTCGACGTCATCGACCCCGTACGTCGTCAGAAAGCGGAAATACAGCTTCACTCCAACTGAACGGATGCTCTGGAGTTCTACCAGTAGTTCACCGAGGCTGCAATGGGAAAGACACATAGTATACTCCGATTTGTTCAAGCAATGTACCGTATAAAAATGTTAATCGCATATTATGTCTGACAAAACACTTACTGTACGACCGAAATTCCCCGATCTGTGGAGAGGCTCCCACTTTTCGGCGGCAAGCTACCACACGCCAATCCGAGTTTCAAATTTTCTCGTTGGGATTCCCGCGCAAATATACATGCACTAATATTGAAATCTTTCCCTGAGTCCTCGGCTGGTGGCAGTGGTGCCCACCACATTTGAGGCTTCAGCAAGAAATGAGAAGCGAAATTCTTGGGCTCTATGGGAACTACCACTTGTCGAGGAACATTCGCCGTTAATTCCACGTTCTTTTGCCATATCCCGCCATTCTGCACGACGCATACACTACACAGGGATGCGGACCAGATGCAGCACCTATTGAATGGGGTGATGGAATCGACATACCTCTTGGGAAGCGTCTCCAATAACGATAAAGAGCCCCAGCAGAAGACCCAGCAAGGTCGCCAATGTGCAGTTCGCCATCTTGCTCCCCAAGTCTCCCAAAGAGAACCTTCTTCTCTCCCGGGGCTTAGGACTTTAATAATCCATGATGGATGGGTAATGACGACACTACTGCTACTAGCGAACGCCATGTGAGCCACTGAACGCCACTCCATGAAATGCTTCACAGCCCCGAGTCGCCGACAGACGAGCTGAGAAGCAGTCGTTTCATGAAACGTGTACAGTAGCCGTTGATACGTCAAGATTGGTCGTGCTATTTACTTTGTCATCGTAGGATACCAAGACTAAATGACGATGGACAGAAAGAAGATGCCCAACATCAGATGTTTTCAAACTATACCAACAACTACCGTGGATTTCCCTGTTTCCCCAGGAATTCAGCGGCGCTTATGCTTCACCTGCGCGGGCATAATCCTCGTTGCTTGCTGAACTCTTCTTCTTGCAATAAACAGCGATTCCGATTAGGAGGGCAAGACCAGCAATTCCTCCCACAACGCCACCAGCAATAGCTGCAGTGTCACTGCTACTGTTGTTGCCGCTAGCTCCACCTGTCCCCGGTGAAGCGCTAGTGGATGCAGTTATGGAGCCTGATGGAGTGATGGAGGGTGTATGGCTCATTGATGGAGTGATGGAGGGTGTGCCGCTCGTTGAGGGTGTAAACGAAGGCGTGCCGGTTGGAGAAGGTGTTGGTAGCGCTGATCCACTCGCTGATGGAGTGACATCTGGCGTACCGCTGGTCGAAGGCGTGACTGAGGGTGTACCACTCACAGACGGTGTCACCGACGGCGTACCTGTCGTGGAGGGGCTATTGGAAGGAGTCCCGCTAACAGAGGGAGTGACAGATGGGGTTCCAGTGGTTGAAGGAGTATGGGACGGCGTCACGCTCGCGGATGGAGAGTTCGAGGGAGTCACACTGGCAGAAGGGGAATTGGAGGGAGTACCAGTTGAGGAAGGGGTGTTAGAGGGAGTAACGCTCGGAGACGGAGTACCAGATGGAGTTACACTGCTTGAAGGAGTGCCACTTGACGTCCCTGTAGGGGTCATAGTACCTGTCCCACTTCCAGATGGCGTCATCGAATTCGAACCTGTCATTGAAGGCGTATAACTAGGAGTAGGGGTAAACGATGGAGTCACACTGTTTGTAGGAGTTCCACTCGTAGAAGGGGTATTGGTAGGTGAAACTGTAATTGAAGGAGTACTCGAGGGCGTTCCAGTAGCCGTCCCGGTGGTCGATGCACTGCTAGACGGCGTCCCCGTGCTAGAACTTGTCTCAGAAGGTGTCGCCGTTTCAGAAGGACTCGAGGAGGGACTACCGGTGTTCGACGGGGAGCTCGTCATGGAGGCAGTATTTGACGGGGTACCGGACGTTGAAGGTGTTCCACTCGACGACCCAGTCACACTTGGAGTAACAGAGGGGCTCGCAGAAGATGACGGTGTAATTGTGGTTGATGCCGTCACGCTTGAGGAGGCCGAAGGAGTTTCGGATGGTGTCTCTGTAACAGACGCGGAAACAGATGGCAATACTGTTGCAGAGGCGGTAACACTCACAGACAGAGTATGACTGGGAGAAGCGGTTTCAGAGGGCGTGCCACTAGGAGGACTCACGCTTGGACAGGGTGTAGGTGTCGAAGAAGAGTACGACGCATTTACCGAACGGCTAGGTATGGCCGAATAGGACGCATTCGTGGACAGGAAGTGCGTAGCTGAGTTCCGAAGAGGAAACGGCGATGCATCGTCCAGCGTTCTCGTATGCGAAGTACAAGGGGTCGGAAACCGTACAATAACGTTCACAGGAGTCGTAGTTGTACTTTTGAGGCTCACATACACCTTGTCTTTCCTGTAAAACACGGAGAAAGAGAAGTCAGTATGATAGCATCTACCAGTATGGTACAATCGCTGCGGGTGACTTACTTTCCAAGGGTTCTTGTGTATGGAGTGACACCGTTTTGTTCATGCAATTCCGTACAAGCTGCTTCGCCGCCCGCATCTGCCACTGAAACGCAGACACTCACATTGGCGTCTTTTTTCCCGGCTGTTGCTCTTGAAAGCCATCTGATTTCGGGAGCCGATTCAGTCTCAGGGGGAACTGGTACACTGAAGCGATCAGGAATCCCAGAGTACAGCTTTGTCTCATAGCGATACGCGCAACCATGAGAATGGGACTGCAACATAGACAATGAAACAATGTCTCCTTCTTCTAACTTGACTTGGTATCCTCGAAGTAATGCTTACCTGAACTTGCCAAAGTTCTCCAGCTACGGTCAGAGAAGCGGACAGGATACTCACGTATGCAAGGATAGCTACTGTACTCCCCGGAGCTTGGTTTCGGTTCCCAAATAGTGCTTTTCCCATCTTGCGTCGCTTCTCTTTCTGTATCCGAGTACGTACTTGTGCGCAATGCTGATGTTCTACGCGAGCCTGTTCTGCGAAGAAAAGAGGCTGCTTTCAGAAGAAAATCCATGACGCCGAAGTCTCGCTACGAACACCTACGCTTTTGTAGAGCCACAACTATTGTACGCAATCTACGCCGAAAGAATTTAGTAGTTTTGCTCGACGTTTAAACACTACACTGTATCACTGAAGGACAAATCTGCTTACAAGTCATGTATTGCGGTGGTGTGACTCATCCGACAAATTGTGAGGGAGCCTCGGGAGGACGAAGAAACCATTCCAAGGTCGCAAGTGGATACGCTTCTTCTCCACTCTGTGTTCATGGATGACGTCATTTCAGTGGTACGATATTGCCGTCTTTATATACAACGCATGCCAATTGGATCCGCAATAACCTGCTATAATCCACCAAGGATACGACAGCAGTGTATTTTATACGTGGAGTGTGGCCCTTGCGGGAGTCAGACTCAGAGGCTGAGTGCGGCTTCAAGAGTAAGACATTACAACAGTACAACACTCGCTGTAGCATGCTATATTCATGCATGTAACAGGGCGATACCAGTAGGAAAACATCATGCGTTGATGAGAGATAACGTAGTTGCCAATACAGCCTCGCAACGGAGTCTACCGTATCGCGTGTATATCCGCAGGCCGCACATGCCGATGTGTTTTGTACGCCTGAGTCGGGAAGAGCTCAGCCTTGCACAGTCACACCTGACTCACTGGTGACCTGAGATTGCTTGCACAAACTCCTTAAGCAGATCCAATGGAGAGCCCTTCTGGGTTACGAAGTTCAATGCGAACCTCCGCTAGTTATTTTTGACAACAACGGTGGAGTGATCGCCTAGATGGAGGTTATTCCCACTCGAGGGGTTGTGGCACATGTGGGATAAGTTCTAGAGAACGATCTCCTGAAGCTTTCGCTGCTATTTACTCTCGGTGATAGCTATCAATATATTTTTGGCCTACCAGTGTTTGTGGTTCGCTGCTTGCAGTGCCTTGCACGGCCAAGCAAGAAATATCAATCTATTTTCCAGATTTAGTTAGCACCAGCATACTTACGCTTGTCCTTCATGTAGCAAGTACTGATCCTCACTGCTCTTCTTCCGTTTACAGCACCAGACTGTCAGGCCAACAATCAACAGCAGGCCACCAACACCACCAGCAATTCCGCCTGCTAAAGCAGCGGTGTGGTCATTACTGTTGCCTGATGATCCGTGAAGCGTATTTGTAGCTTTGGGAGTAGACGAACTCGAAGGCGTCTCACTGGGAGTATAACTCGGAGACGGAGTCACACTACTTGTAGAGGAGTACGACGCATTTACGCTTCTAGTCGGACTGACGGTGCTTGCGGGTGTGCCCGTACTAGTCGGCGAGGGAGGGATCCGAGAATTCGACGCAGAACCCGTTGAGCTCGGTGATGGAGTAGGGTAATTTCCCGGAGACATTGAATGTGCAGGCGGGGACTTGGTTGAATTCGAGTTGGCCAGGGACGGCGCAGTTACAGAGGCACTGATTATAGCTGTGGGACTAGAGGGCGGCACAGTGACAGAGGAATTGGCAGGGGGTGCCACAGATACCGAGACAGTGGTATTGGCTGAGGGTGCCACACTAGAACTGCCTGAGGGCATCACAGTTACAGTTACAGTGGCATTGGCTGTAGGTGAAGGAGAAGTGGAAGCTTTAGCACCTACGCTCCCATAATCGAATACATTCTCCTCTTCTTGGTAATTCAGTAGGTTACCTTCCATCTTAGACGTCAGTGCCCGCCGGAATACAGTATCTACGTTGATGTTGATCCCCTTTGTACTTTTCAGTTCCGCTCTAAGCCCAGTAGATCTGTTACCGCAAGCAAAAGAACAGGAAGTTTTGCATGAATGATCACTGAAGCGCCTCAATACAGAACTACCAACAAGAACTATTTACCCTCCAAACGTCCCTACGTTTGGGATGACGCTCTGCCCCTTGGTTACACTTCCACAGGATATGCCATGAGGCGTCACTACAAGACGCGCAGGACGTACCAACAAGACGTGTATTATGTGTATTGCTCCTAGTTGGGAACCTCAGCTAGTCTTTCTTCAGTTTCAGTTCCATATTCTACTTGGACTGCTCCTGATTATCGGTTTCGGGTACGTGCATTTGTAAGGGGCTGCGCCGAACGAATCAATTTACTGGCTTGGTGTCAACGTAGGCGTCGAGGAAACCGAACCAGAAGTGGAGGGCGTACCTGTCTGTAATTCTGAGGGATTCGGCGGCGGTGAACTGCTATAAGACTGACTTCCACTACGTAATGCAGTACCCATATCACTCAAGTGGTACCGCAACAGCATTCAACTCTACTGTACATTGTACATGTGTATGCCCACGTCCGGGACTATCTAGTTTGAAGCCGCTGCCATTTATACCGGTACGTTTCTTGTAATACTAATACACACGGACACTGACGGTGATATGAAAAGATCCTGTTGAGATACAGCGCCCAAACCAAACGTTACCAGCGCAACACGTTTTGGTACTCCTGTGATCCCGACGGACTCGGCGGCGCCGAACTGCTGGATGGTACCACTCTAAGAGTCGAGGAAGTCGGAGCACAGCCACACTATATTGCTCAATAAGTCGAAGCAATGCGTGAGCTATCGGGTAGATGTAACTGGTTTTAATGCTAGGTGGTACTGGTTGACGGAGCCTGGTCAAGTAGCTGTGTATTACCCAGTCTACTAGGTACCTAAGCAGGACAGATCGACGGACTGTCCTGCAACCATTGATTAGTCAAAAACCAGGAATGAAGGTTGGTAATTCGTGCATCTATGCTTGCCCTTCGTGTAGTAAGTATTGATCCTCACTGCTCTTCTTTCGTTTACAACACCACACAGTGATACCGATAATTAGCAGCAAACCACCGACGCCACCAGCAATACCGCCGGCTAACTCAGCGGTGTGGTTGTTCTTGCCGCCAGAACTATGCGAACCATTGTTCGTCGGAGTTGGTGAAGCGGAATTTGTAGGAGGGGCGGTGTGGGTTGAAGAGGGGGATGTACCGTTACTGATACTTGCCGTGGGAGTAACGGAGGCAGTCCTAGAAGGAGTCCTTGAAGGCGTGCGCGAGGCACTACTAGAGGGCGTTGCAGAAAAGGAAGCATTTTCGGGCTTTGTAGCGGTCGTGCTGGGGGTAATACTCGGTGAGGAGCTCGAAGAGGAAGATACCGAGGGGGATGAACTGGAGGATGCAGTATGCGATGGAGTGGACGACTCCCTCGCTGGGCCGGGATTGGTCGAGTTGGTGGCAGTAGCCGTTCCTGTTGGAGTTGGGACAACAGTTGTCGCGGTAGTACTCGGGGAAAGAGACGAGCTGGAAGAGGGGCTTGGGGCCACAGTTGTCGCAGTCGTACTAGGGGACACCGAGGGAGAATTGGACGACGTGGCAGAAGGAGCTGGTGTTGTCAAATCTTCCGAATTGATTATTGACTCATAGGACATTAAGTTGCCCTCCATCTCTGCCGTCAATGTGTTACGAAAGAGAGTATCCACATTCACAGTGATCATTTTTATACTCTTCAATTCCACCATAAGTTGTTTAGACCTGCCAAAGCACCAATAGAAATCACGTGCGAAGCGTTAACCGCATCGTATACAACTTACCCTCCAACTGCTCCGGCTTTCGGAACGACACTCTGGCCTTTGGTTACACTTCTACAGGATACATCCCGATCGCTCTTGGTTTCCTCTGAAAAGACACACACAGTGATGTTCAGATCCTTGCCATCAATGGGATCCACCGGGAACCATTTGACCTCTGGAACAACAGCGTGTTTCTGAGGAATCTGAACAGCAATTTGTCCTGGACTTCCGGCATAGAGTTGAATGCTGTTGCGGTACGACTTGACAATCGAGTAATACTGCATTATTGCAAGCCAACAAGTTGACAAACTGAAATCAAGGAGCACCTAGATACGGAATATGACTTACTTGCTGGGGATTCTCGCCAACGGCTTGATGAGGAGCTCCCAGGACGAATGCCAAAGCTCCGGCGATTGCAGCCACCATGGACACCATGGCATATGACGTGGGATTCGGATTTCCTTTGCTCATTACAGGATCTTTGGGGTGAATGAACTCTGCAAAAGACGTGTTATACGAACTTGTGCCACAATGGATACCAAGATAGAACAAATCTGGGATGCGTACCTCGCAAAGCGTCGAGATAGCAACGAGGGAGCAAACGGTCTAACTCCTCTCTCTGTGTCTCTGGGATTGCTTCCGATAGTATATAGGGACAATACACTGCATGCGGCCGAATACTCCATTGTTGTTCTGGAATCTCGTTCAAACAGGGATTGGATATACCCCGGCAGTGACTCGTCCCCTGGGATTCCCCCCTGCAAGGTGTCCGCTGCCTTTGTCCTCCCTCCCCCAAATTTCCACTTTTCTCGTCCGGGCCCGCATCCCAAGATGCCGGGCTTTGGGCCCGGATAGTGTGACTCATTGGTGAGTCAAGAATTGTAAACGAGAGACTGACCACAGAGCCGAATTCGGTCTATTCTTGGAAGCCCCTATGCGATACTAATCGTTATGCTCAACAAGTTCAAACAGTTCATGGCTGTCGGCATACGGAGTACTACGCCGTCTGCAGTAGACTACCAGTGCGATAATGATACCTAAGGCTACGGCCGCTGCGATAGTACCTCCCACAATGGCACCGGTATTACCACTACCACCTCCGCCACCGGCGTTATTTCCTCCTCCACCGGAATGTTTGGAAGGACTAGAAGATGGACTCGTTTCGGGTGACGAACTTGCGGATGGGATAGGGCGTGTTGGACTACTACTGCCAGTGGTAGAGGGACTGGATTCCGGTGTCTGTGAAGAAGGAGAAGCGGAAATCTGAACAGGGCTAGCAGAGCTCTCCGAAGGAGATGCGTGCCCAGGAGTTACGGAAGGTGGTGGAGGAGTGTGACTCTGCGAAGGCGCTAGGCTAGCAGTGCTGTTAACATAAGGGGTTCCCGAAGGACTACCTTCCGCAGAAGGCGTCACAGAACTACTACGACTGATCGACGGCGTGGCAGATCCAGATGAGCTTTGTGAAGGTGTTATAAAGCCCGTGCAACTCCTAGACGGGGTATTCGACTGGCTCTGACTTTGAGAAGGGGTAACGGAGGGGCTTCCAGTTTGAGACGGTGTCACGGAGCTACTGCCAGTAGTCGACGGAGTTATAGAAGGACTTTCACTTTGAGACGGTGTTACGGAGCTAGTGGCGCTGTTCGATGGTGTCATGGAAGGACTATATTTCGTTGGGGTCACCGAAGCCGTGGCACTGCCCGAGCTGGTCGTGCTGCCGGATGGAGTTGCCGACGGACTGGAGGTTTGAGACGGCGTCACCGATCCCGTAGAGTTGGCAGTGCCAGAGACTGTAGGACTGCTTGTGGGTGTAGGAGTGCTAGAC